>JPYR01000661.1:14562-24855 GCA_000775305.1 Belgica antarctica | reverse complement strand
CGGAAGAAAAAAATTAAGTCAGAAAGTGACGAAGAACATTATTGAAAGTTTTCGGATAAGGAAAGTTAAAGGAAAATCTAAGAAAAGAACACAATGACAATTCCGGGAACAGGAAAATTATAAAAAAATGTGAAGCGACAAAAAATCTTGGACAATTCAAATACGTGTATGTAATGAAGTGTTGATGATCAGTTCCAAAGTCATGTATTTCTCAACACTTTGAAAATAACGTGTGAACGAAAGTCCTGAGTGGGAAATTCTATTCATTAAAGTTCAGGAAAATTCAAAATTCCAATCTAGATCAACGCGTCAATCGGGACTTGTATTCAAAAATCTGTTAAAGCAATTAAGCTTGAAATGACGTTCATTGAACCAATGTTTGACCATTTTACGACATTCCAGTAAAACAGCTTCGTAAGTCTAACATGGAATGGCCTTTGATCGAACAAAGTTGATTACTTCGCATCAAACTTGCGGCTGCTTTTGACAAGCAATCACCGTTCAGCTCAAATACAAGTCAATAAGAACTCAATTTCAACTTAAATAAGTTTTTTAAAACTACGACGTACGCAATTAAGCAAATCAGTTTAACGAGTTTCCAACCAATTTTCCGATGCTGCCAAAAATTCTCGTTCCGTTAGTCAATTTCATTCTTGAAAAGCCAAAAACAGACGTCGTCAACACTCACCACTGGGAACATTCTCCGCCCATTTTTCGTGACAATCATTTCGTTCGTCAGGTTCTGAAAGCGACACCACAGTTCACGATCATCGAGATTCACCATTAAATTCCGTTCCATGTCGAGGTTTTTACTGTGGTTTGATAAGGTCGTCAAACTGGATGTCACGTCTGCATTTAATTTGATGAGTTTGTGGTCGATGGAACGATCGGAGTCGTCTAATGATGCCAGGCTCAAGTTTGGTTCAATCGATGATAAGATGTAGGAAGTGGTGGTTGTTGTCATCTCATTGGAAGTCATGCAGCGCGGAAAATCCTTCTCTGAAAGACAAAATTTCTGTGATTAGTCATGCTTGCAAGTTTTCACATGGAGATTCCCAATGGCAGCTGTTAAACTGATAAGAATTCTCTCCCCCAAACACCGAATTGTGAGATTTTTCGTAAGTGTTTGTGTTGTGAGCGGCGTTTGAAGTTGTTTTGTTTTTTCTTAGCGCATTCGCTGTTTAACATTCAAAAAACACATGTTAAAGGAAAGTGATAAATTTCGTGTGTAATCATTAATTTTATAAATGGACGAAAATGAGTTTTTAATGTGCTCGCTGGGAGCCAATATTTAGGATTTAAATTTTCACTACCCAGTGACTTTATTATGCCTCAATTGAGACGGAAACATTAGAAGCGTGCCACGGCAAAAACTTCAAAGTGCATTTATAAAATTGTCACAGTTAACATGTGCGTGAAAAAGCAAATAGGTTTTTGTATGGTGTCAAATCGAATAGGATTTCACGTTAATAGAACGCTTGGATTGGAATTTTGTCGATTAAATTCAATATTGAAACTGAACTGGATTTGGGCAATAGAAGCACGTTTTGGAAATTGATGATTAAGCTGTTTGGCTGTTTAAACAATGTTGATAACTCATAAATAAGCTATGATGGTATCGCAACATGGTTATTTAATTCATTTTGAAGATATTTCAGTGTAACTTACATATCGACTGTCTATAGTCCAATTTTCTTGAAATTTTCATTCTCAAAATTGTTTTCGATCGACAGCTGGCTGAACTTTTATAAAAAAAACGTGATCACAACATTACTCAAAAGCTTTAATTATAACGAAAAATTTTGTCTTCTTATTTTCCTTAAACTTCATCAGAATTCTTCATGATTTCTTTCCCAACTTCTACAACAGAAATTCTGGCGAAATTCCGGTTAAACAAGTTTAAATTTACACGCTGAATAATTGAAGAACTTCTGAGACTTTAATTGCTTCATACGCGGTTCAAGTCTTCCCCGCAAATTTCCAGCGTAAAATTTGTTTGAAACTTGCGTTAAATCTTTGCCGACACTGCGTGAAATTCGTGACAAAGTTCTGGCGAATTTCCATTCCAAATTATACACAGAAAAGTTTATAAAATTAACATTTATAATCTGTGAATAAAAACTCCCTCATAAAATGTTAATTCCTGATACAAATTAATCATTCTTTTATGACACGCCGGAGGTTTGTGATCTCTTCCCTTGATTACGCGCTTTGATTTACGATCGAGAGGCTTGAAACAACATTTTAATTGCATTATCAGATTTAACACTTTCTGTGGCCTGGCCACCTCAGAGGCTCGATGAAAGGCTGTGAACGATGTGTGAACGATCCCGAAATTCACACATCCATGATGGATTTGAATGATAATGGACTCGCTTCTATGAATTGCTTTCTTCCACACGTCCGTTGGTTCATTTAGTTTTCACTTGTTCGATGGCGGAAATATAAGTTGGCCGCGCGGACAAGACACAACAATAATTTCACGATCGATGAAGTCATCCACTGGAAAGATTTTCAATGTCCGTCAAGTCCACAAGAAAAACAACCAGTCACGATAACTGACTTCATGGTATTTTTGTATTTGTCCACGAATTTTAAATATTTGACAGCAACAATTTTTATTGGTTTTTTTTTCTTTTTTCTCTTGAATAACGAACAAGAAACTTTTGTTGACTCAACGAATATGATGTTTCTCGAATGCCTAATTTGTTGGTTTTTTCAATATCGACTTGATCCAGATACATCTCGACATGCTTTTCAAGGAAAGAATTTGTTCATTGTCACCGCAAACCGTTGAAGACTTGGCTTACGTTTGAACACTCGAGGTTGAGCTGGTCTTTCATTGATTTTACAAAATGGTTGGAGATTGATTTGTCGGGGCTGTGGAGAAGTGATGTCAATAGATATTTTGTTTCTTGTTTTTGAGTGTATGAATCAAGTATCACCAAAGCAATTACCACCGAATAAAGTACCAGATAATAAAAGATCGTGTTATACAGTACCACCATTCAAATATCAGAAAAACCGTTAAAAAAATAATTTCCGAGCGAAACGTCAACAAAACTCCCGCACCGCAACTTTTTTAACGGTTTTTGTTGATATTTGAACGGTGGTTATTTATAACAACTAGCAAAAATCAGTGGTTCTTTATACATGCCTTCCTTGTTTTGTACATTTCAACTCAAATTCAAACTAGCATAATTAAAATTGATCATTTGAACTTTAAATGGTAGTTCAATTTGTCCAAGTTTGTACAACTGTTCATCTACCTAGTGAACTTTGAACTGTGCTAAATACTTTATTATAAACTTCAGTTTAACCAATAATTGTAAAGCGCAAATATCTATCATTCAAGTCAACTTTCAATGACATTTTTTCCAAACGCTTCCCTTAATCAACAAAAGTGACCATTCCAAGTCGTGATCTATTAAAAATCTTTTCCGTGGAAATTTGGAATCGTGGTTGTTTGATTAAAGTTCAGGTTTCCAAATGTTCAACGAAACCAGCTCGCTGTTATACAATTAAAGGCCACCAGGTATTTTCCATGCTTTCAGAGATTTTTTAATTTGGCTCTGCACCCATTTGAAAAGATTTAGTTTTTCTCTTCTTTATCATCAGTTTCTGTTTGTACATCTCATTAATTCGTGACTTGAATGTTTGTCAGGCCATTTTCAGTGCCATTGTGTAGCGATCACTGCGCGTCTCCGACCGAACAGAAAAATATCTTTTTGTGTCTACAATGGTCGATCTGAATGTTTACTTTATAATATTTAATCGTCGCTGTTTCGAGTCGCCTTTTCTTGGCCAGTTTCAGCGCAATTGGATATTGACGCGGAGAATTTGGGTCTTGCAGCGACGAGTTATTGATGGATGGTCATTTTAATGGTAAAGAATCGTTTACGATCAAACAACAACTGCGAGTGTGCAATGGAAAAAATTGTTGAGAAAACTAAGATTTCAATCATTGAAGGCGGCAGAACGTTGGTTTTTATTCGTTTGCATAGCAAAAACAACTTTTTTTTGCAAATATTTCCGCAAAGTTTCAGCAATTCATTGAACATCCAAGAATAAGTTTTAATTACACAAAAACGCTTTTTTCTATAACTAAGAAGAAAAAACTTTTTGTTTCATCAGAAATATCCATAAAAAATGTTGAATTGAATTCCGGAATGAATCGAGAGGTTGGAAAAAATTATGAAAAGATTTTCTTGTGTGTTGTTTTCTTGCTGCTTCGGGCGGTAAAATAAATAAATTAGTGGGACCCATCGACCGTAAGAATCCCAGAGGTAAAAGAGAAGACGAAAAACCGCTTCGATCGGCCAAAGAGTACAACAAAAGATTTGTGGAAACCAAAAAGAAACGAAAAAACGATTCGGACTTAAGAAGAGTGGTGCAATAAAGTCATAAAATCTTTAAATGTTGTTATTGTTTCGGAATTTAGGATTTTTTACTTATTCATTAAATTTTTTTCTACTTCTTCTCTTGTAACCGCTTAAACGTTGTAAAATAACTTGAATGAGAAGTTTTCCAAATGAACATTTTGATTTGTTGCAAATTTATTGGAAATAAATTGATTTTAAATCGAAATTTAAAGTGTTTGATGACACTTTGACGAATTTGGAAGCCAACACGGATAACATTCATGTTTTTTTTGAAGTATTTGAGATAAATTGGAAATTTGACAGTCACTTTATAGTGCACAGAAGCAGTTTGACCAGTTTGTTGATGATACATCGATGGGAACATCCGATGAGTTTCGGTTTGAATCTCATCAAGTGTTCACAGCTTTTATTCAAATGGAATTATAGTTAATCAAAGTGATTTTTAACAGGAACTAGTCTAAAAATCGGTTTTTTGATTGTAAAGTCTATTTCACTTGAAAAGTGGCCAACAAACCAGACCAATCTTTATTGAAATTGAATCAAATGTGCACTTATATATAATATATTTACATTGCACAACGTTGTGGCTTCATACAACGAACACAAAATGAAACTAAAGTCTTCTAAATGTGTTTATTATCGAAAACAAATCCTTGCGTGACGCAACAACTAGCTTTAGCCTTAATTAAACTGGATCAAACTTGTCTGCAATAAATGTATTAAGCTTGCACAATTTTCTGTGGGAACTTGATTCAACTTTTTTCTCTCGTGTCTTCGATTACATCAATTTTATGATGCCCCGAAAATAAATCAATTATTCCGATTGAATTACACAAAACACGGCTTAATTGCGGAAACATTTATTTTTATGGCTTTTATCGCTCTTTATTCATCCATTTAACGATTTTTGTCTTGCGCTAGAGCTCGCAATAATGAAGGCATCCCAGAACGCTCACCGCGGTGAACTCCAACTCACCTTAAGGTTTAATCTCGTTTAATCACAATTTATTGGCGTTGAACAGATTTTCTTTAATTAGTTTTCTGATTATTCTAACTTTTTCTCATTAACTTTGATGATTTTTTTTCCAGTTTTCTTTTCAAATTTCATCGAATTAATTTTCACTATTTTCAACTTTTTCACTCAAAGAGATTTTTGCACAACTTTTCAAATCTTTTGTGCCCGATTCCGACTCGAGAGATGATCACTGATTGATTGATTCATCGACGTTTCATCACCAACTGAGACGATCGATGAGAGAAAAAGATCTTTTCGTTCAACAAAGGTAGACAACAAAAAGAAACATTCGAGCAGGTATTGCTGGTGTTGGAGGTAAAGAGATTTAATGTTAGCCCGACGAATGGGAAGCATGTGTCGGAGAGAAGTGAACATGGAGAAGATCAAAGGGGTTCGCTTGAAGTTGCGTTTGTGGCAATCGGTCGACCGTTTTGTTGTGTGTAGAGGCCGTAGACGATGGACAGCGCCTGAAAGTATCTTTCCGAGGTGTTAATAACTAAACTGTATTACGAGATGATGGAACTTTGTGGTAGGCATGCATTGAACGCAGGAAATTTGAGTTACGAGTTTTGCAGGAATTTTAAACTTAAAAGACAATTTAAGTGCTTAAAAAACAAGTTTCCATGATAAATGTCAAGTTTTAGACGAGTAAAAAATGGTCTAAACATTTGAAAATTTCTTTTCTATTTAAAGTGCTTCAATATACACTGTAATTTTTTTAAGTTCGACTATTTTAAAATGCCAGGAATAGTTTTGGGCATTCGCAAAGGTTTTTATACTTCATGCTTGAAATAATGAATAATGCAGTAAAGATTTTACACATTTAAGTTATTGTAGACGATTTTCATAGCAGTCAAGCGAATTGTGGCTTTTTTAGTATTGACAAGTTTAAAAACTCAGTTTTAAAAAAAAATCAAACCGTTTCAAGTAATTTTTATACCATTTTGAAAGCAATTTTAAAATATTTTTTAGTTTTTCTCATGATAAAAACGTCCTGCAACGTTGTCTGCTAACCGTGCACCCTTGATACAGGTTACACACTCAAAAGTCTTCTTCTTTAAATCAGAAGAAGACATGAAACAAGAAATCTCCGCTGAGAGAAGAACTTTCCCGTCGGTCCAAGTCACTTTCAAAGATGATGGTGATTTTATTAATTTACTGCAGCAATAGCTTAGCGTTGATCAAAAGAAGCGCTCTTAGTTTATGGCGGTCATTTAAGACTTATTCAGTTCATCAAACGAATGTTCTGATCCACCGACTGACTGGCCGGTGATTCACAAACAATTCACGAAGAACTCGCTTTGAAGTCTCGCGACGGGAAAATTGATTTAAATTGGTGGGAAATCTCAAATTTACTGTTAAATTGTAGTCTTCACGACCTACCGCACCAACTTGAACTTGTAGCCGGCGGGTGCTCGCGAAAATTATCCATCCAATTCATCACTAATTTGATAAAATTCACATATTCGGGCTCCGTGTGAATTTTGAGGTCCATAAAAAAATCATCAACTTTTCACATTTTTTCGTGAATGGCCAAAACAAACACTTGTCCGCAGTTAGTTAAGCAGACGGCAGTCATAATGAGGTGGAATTAGCTAGGAATTAGGCTGTCGAGTTTTGTCACTTTTCACGGGTTCTAATCGACAGCAGGAAAATATTTTATTGAAAGCTCTGTTTTTGGAGTGAAGTTGATCGTGAAGTTTTAGCCAAAATTTGCTTAACAATGGAGACATCGACGGTTGCTGACTTTAAGTGTGCTTTAAATTTAGCTTTTTATAACTAACTGAAGATCTTAAGTTCAAGACTAAACCCAAATTTAAAATATCACAGATTACTAGAAGCTTATTCATAGTTTAGAAAGAAATCAACGTAACATCCATGTAATGACTGCCAAATATTTATTAACTGACAAACATCTAGCGATTTTCAAACATATAAACCATGCTGTCTAGAGTTCATACATGCTGTTTAGAGTTCATGCATACTGTCTAGAGTTCATGCATGCTGTCTAGAGTTCATGCATGCTGTCTAGAGTTCATTCATGCTGTCTAGAGTTCATGCATGCTGTCTAGAGTTCATGCATGCTGTCTAGAGAAACTCAAGAACAAAGTTCACACATGCTTCAAGCATTCTATTCACCAACCTGTTCAACTACCGAAAAATGAATATCAATAAAAAAAACATCAAAACAAGTTAATCAAAATTGCACTCAAGTCATAAAACGTTTTACGATACTGCAGATCACCGCACACATCTCAATCTTCAGCAGTTTAAGCCCCGCCTTCGATCTTGATCTCATTTTGTTCGTGATTTGCCGTCTTTCGTCTTCTCTTTCCTTCTCTGTTGGTCGTTCAATGGCTTCTGGAGCGGTTCATTAATGAAACGAAGAATTTTTCATACCTGATTGTTGTTTTAGTTTGGTGCAGACGCTTCCTTTAGCAAAAGCAACCGAAATTGTGCATTGATTTCTCTTTTCAGCTTCTTCTTCGTTTCATCCGTTCTTCTTGTTGTTTTTCTTGCTTTCGATTTATGGCCGCTGCCGAGAGAAACATCGGATGATGAAAAGAACCTAGCCGACGATCATCTTCATTTATGATTCGTGTCCGGTTTCTGGAATGAAGTTGTAAATTATGGTAATGTTCGGGTGCATTCTGGTGATCAGAAACTAGAGTATGGGAAATCATTAAAATTTTCAGTCTCGAACTTTACAGCACCGACGGCATTCGGTGTGTTTTCGACATGAAAAAAGTTACAAAAATTTGCGGGAATTTTGTTTAACGTTTCGCAATCGTTCGTTTGCACTGGAAGTATACGCAAATTTAAACAAACTTTTAATTATATTTGATTTGTTTTTAAGCTTTGAAGGCACAAAATTGATTAAACATTGATCGAGTGACTTTAATGGTTAAAATTTTTTCAGAGTGAAATATTGCTAAACACTTTCAATTTTAATAGATTTTTGACCATTCAATTGTAAATCCATTCTGTTCTTTTTTAATTCATTTCATTAGTTATTGAGATAACGTTCCAATGCAAAAGCAATCAAGCTCCATTTGCTTCAAATTAATCTAAAAATTTCTATTCAGATTTTCAGCAATTCAAATTTAACCTCGTGCTACATTCTTTCCAAAACCTTCCCCACAAAATTAATCAAATAAAACTTCGCTTATTCACAGTATTTGATATTTCAAGAATTTGCTTTTGTGTCGTCTCTGTTAAATAAATGAAAATCTTTTTATTATCATCAAACAGCTTTGAGTGTCATTAAAGACAAATTAAACAAATTTTGTAAATTAAGAGATGAAAAAAAATCATTTTGCCTGAAATTTTTATGGTTTTAAAAATATTTGAGCGAGTGACGCAATTGACTCTGTTGTTGCTTGGACTCTATTTAACTTCGTGACCACATGAAATGTTTCTTTAAGATGATTATACTTCAACCGGACAGAGCGAAAAACCAGGAATGATGATATGAAGCTAAAGTTTTCAGAAAACAAAATTATTTTTAGTTGAGATTTGTTTTGTTAACTTTTGTTGGTCGAATTTTTCTCTGACGAACTTGATAAAATGACAATTTTTTAAAATTATGGTTAGAGAACTGCGTACAAAAACATCCAAGAGTAGATTCAAACAAAATTTGTTTTTGTTTTCTTATCGCGGATTAAAATGTTTGAAAAAACAGACTTAAACCCGAAAATAAATTTGCGCGTTCAGTATGTTTTGTTACTCCTGGATGAAAGGTTCAATTTTTGTTTGTGTGAATTTTAATCTCGGTTTTCAACGCTCTTCAAGCAGCGTTTCAATATTATTTTTAGCCGATTTCGTTCGAAATGTACCGTTCTGGTGAAATCTTAAAAACATTTGTGCTTGTTTTGGGCGCTTGCTGCTTGGCACATGGCCAACGAATAAAAGTCACACAAGACGCTCGAGTGTTTGGCGGTGAATTGGTCAAATCTAAACCAGTTTGGACATGGCCTTGGCTTAGCGCCTTTATCTACAGACAAAACGACAAGTTTTTTTGTGCCGGAACGTTGATCAGCAGGCAGAACGTCTTATCAGGTTTAGATATTGTGTTTTCATTAAGTCAAGCTTACATTTCAATTTCACAGCTGCACATTGCTTTCATCCAAAACAGAGAGACAAACTCGAATCAACAAGTATTTACGTCTTACTTGGGCAACATGATATCGAGAATCTGGAAAATTCAGAGCTAAAGTTAGGAGTTGACAAGATTTTTGTTCATCCTGACTGGGACCAGTTTGAAATGTCTTTCGATGCAGACATTGCAGTCGTCAAGCTGTTGAATTTGGTGAAATTTACTGACAACATCAAAAGCTTGGCTTTTCAAACAGAAACAAGATTTATCAGAGGTGGACATGTTGTAAGTAAAATTAGAAGACGCAGTTTACAAACTTCAAAATTTACTTCTTTCAATGAAGGTTGGCTGGGGTCAGTCAGAAATGTCCACTTATAAAAACGGATCTAATCATGAAACTCAAGCAAGAGAACTGCCAATCAGAGCGGTGACAAACGAAGACTGCTTTCTTGAGTTCCCAAAAATAGCTAAAATCTCATCTCGGAGAACTTTTTGTGCTGGTTGGCCTGGATTCAAAGCAAACGTTTGCCACGGAGATTCAGGCAAAAAAAAATCTTTGGAAGTGAGAAAACAAAAATTTAATTTAAATATTGACAGGTGGTGGATTCTACGCCAAAAATAACGAAGAATGGATTTTGCAAGGTGTTGTGTCTTCGTCTTATGTGAACTCTGATTTGACATGCAACGTAAAGGAGTACGCAGTGTTCACAAGAGTGGCTTCGTTTGCAAGCTGGATCAAGTTGGTGATTAGTCGGTTTGACACCGCACGCAGGCAGTTCATACACGTTGCAATGAATTGC
>JPYR01000660.1:7799-24413 GCA_000775305.1 Belgica antarctica | reverse complement strand
CTTCGTGTCGGCGTCTTTCAACACTTACATTCGCTTCGATTGACTTCAATGTATAAGTTACGTAAGAAGCATTAAAAACTATGCTGCAAAAAAGCGAAAACGAAAGCAGATTAATGCTTTGAACTAAAAACCGCAATTTACAAAGATTTTTGATAACAAAGTGAACAGAACGTTCTGGAAAAACGTAACCATTGCATTTGAACACGTCAAAGAAAGATATTTTGTGTTGTTTTTAATCATAAACTTGAAAAAATAAGCTTTCAGGTCAAATTTTAAAACATTTTTGATAGCTTATAATTGAAAAAGACTTAGCCGCAGCAAGATTTGAACTGTTCACATCGATATTGTGAATTAAGTTACAGCAACGTTTCATCAAAGAATCTTTGTATCGTTCGTTAAGCTTACAAATTTCTTCTTAACGTAAGAACTTTGCTGTACTACGAGATTGGAACCTTGCACTTTGAAACAGCGAATCAAGTGGCTTGCACTTTATCAACATAGCAAGTTCTACGCAGTGCTTTTATTGCTAACAATTTCAGTGCTGTTCCATGTTTGTTTCTAAGAAACCTTTAAATTAACCCATAACCATCCCAGTTCGTAAGCAGTTCCCAAGCAACTTACTTCCTTCCCATATCATACAACAAACTCCAGTATTTTTCACACGTTTTCAGCATGTGCCCGAAGTAGAATCAATTAAGCAAACATTTGGCAGCCAGATATTCATCGTCTTCCAAGCTTCATTATTCGCATACCTTAGAAGGCATAGCTTTAATTGCATTTTGTGTGAAAACAAACAAGCGACAAAGCATCTGGCGTCAAAATGTTTTTCCTGAAAGGAGAATTTCCAAAGAAATGCGTTTCCAAAATTCTCACACCTTAGGCGCCTTTTGCAACCTCGAAACGTAAAAACCTCAAAGCAATTGCTAAGCCATTTTCAAAAACAAAAAATTGTTATTCAAATTTGTCTAATGATATTGTCCATGTGCTGAATGAACCGGAGAACTTCCCAAAGCACCCAATTTGCATTCTTTATGACTTTCACAAATCTTCCTTTACTTCTCGAAGCGCCAGATTTTATGTTATGTGCATTTACCTTCTTCTTGGGATATTCCAAGGCTTGCACCAAAAAAATGTGTTTTGAATCTTGAGGATTTCCGTAAATTTATGGCTCGGCAATCATATTCAAGCTAAGAACAAAGCGTCAGGAAAAACAACAAGAAATCAATAAGGAATGGCCAGGATGTTAATTTATGGGAATCCCTTTCGACCTGGGGGTAATAAGCAGTGATGTCAGATGATTTATTTTTATGATTTCTAGAAAATGTTTTCAACTTTCACGGATTTATTCATAAACGTCATCATTTTTCACCTACAAAAAATTGACAAAACTTATGTTCAACCCCGATCAACTACCACACGAACTCTTTGCAGATGTGCGTTGAACTTCTCTTGCATTTTTGTTTTATGATTACATTATGTTTAATAAATTCCTTCTCCTTGTTCATCGCTTCGTCTCGTTTGTCTGCACCTTCGGACCCGACTTACATCGTGTTTCCCAGATTTCTTCGCCTCGTAGACCATGTGGAATCACAGAAATTTCAGCTTGTTACGTGCTATGGGAAATTCACATTCATTTGGCTGGCGAACACATGGAGATCCAATGACGTTATTTCCTGACGATATTTCGTGTTTGGTTCTCACCGTTCAGAATCGTCGGGATTTTCTGTCGTTTCTATTTATGGCCGACTACAAATTTAGTTCCTATTACAATAAATTAAGATACCTTTAATGTTTAGAGACACAATTCACTTTAAATTCATGTCAATTTGTTGCCTTCTCACATTCCATAAAGCACAGTGAAATTTGTGTCAAAATATTTTTCCAGAAAATTGTTTTTCAATGTTCGGCGGCTGAGTGGCGATGACAGTGTTTATTTTCAATCTGAATCGAGACGAAAATTTATGTCGCCGAAGAACTGTGTGCGGCTTCGCTTTCTCCCAAATTTATTCGACGCACATGCTTTTGTTACACCACAATTCACGTTTTGGTCTAAATTTGAACTTCAAATTGAGATTTAATTGAGATTTTGTGGAGATTGTGATCGCTTCGTGATGGTGAAACGGTTTTTAATGCGTAAATTTGTTTGTAAATGTCAAGCGTCGCTGTTTGTCTGCCTATTTTGATCACAACCGTTGATTTTGAAGCAGGTAACAAAAACCTATTACCGACTGCAATAAAATATTAATCATCCCCGATCATTCAAATCTATAAAGTCCTAACTGCGACCTGTCAACTCTCTGCACAGTAAAAACCGAAATTTCCCGATTCATCAAACGGTAAACTAATCCAA
Source organism: Belgica antarctica (assembly GCA_000775305.1). NCBI lineage: Eukaryota > Metazoa > Arthropoda > Insecta > Diptera > Chironomidae > Belgica > Belgica antarctica. Next base: position 22,063 of record JPYR01000660.1, on the reverse strand, counting down.
CTGTAAATTTCGTTCTTATTCGTCAAGGCATGTGCATAAAACTTCCATCAACTGCAATCTGTAAAGCGATAGTATCTGGAAAAATATTTTTTTTGTCGAACAAATTATTAAAAAGAGGGTCGCAAACGGGAATCACTTTAAAGCTAGCAATTCAATTTTAAATTCAAGCCTTAAAAGTTATTGTTTTGTGCAGTTATTTGTACTTGAATGTTGAAAGCAAAAACCACCACCTGCAGAAACTCTGTCAGGCCAGAAAATCACAGCCAGGGCCGGGATGCTGCCTTGTAACGTCTTTTTTCCTTCGCAAGGGTGTTCAATTTGTTCGAGATCGTCGGCAGCTGTCGCGTGCCGATACATTCCTGAGTGAAAATCTTAATCAGCACCGTAAGTTGCTGCTTATCGCGACCAAGTTGCCAAAATAATCTCAGACAGGAAACGTAAAGAAAAATTAAATTTGTAGTAATCAAAAAATTATGAGTTTGTAACTCTTTTGACGATAGTTTCAGTAAAAAGTTTCCGTTACTTCCCGGTAAGTGCAGCAACAAAATACTCCGATTTTCGAGCAGATGAAGAGATGATGGAACAAAAAATTGTTGACCCTCTGAATTATGTTGCGAAACACACAACGACGAAGACGTTAAGGATCTTGTAAGGAAGAAAAGGTGACAGCAGATGCAATGTACCAACAGTGATTTCATTTCTTCAAGATTTAATGCCTTTTGTAACGATAAATGGGGTTGGCCTGCCAGAAAGCCTTTTGCTGTGTACATGAGTCGGAAATAGGAAGCGTCATTTACTGAATTGTCAATTTCGATCTACTTTTGCCTGTGCGGTGACTGACCGGCTTAGAGACAAGAAATAAACGACACAAAACCATGAAAAAGAGCGTAATCTGAATAAATGTCTCGAAAATGAAGCAGTGAACGGAAAGCCAAAACCTGTTTCTGCATAAAATAAGCGCGCGCGAGCACGGAGCTCTGGTGCATTATGAACAATATTAATTTTATATCCGAATGTGTACAACATTTACCATTCTTTTCTTTTTCTTTGCCTTTGCTTCGTTCCAGCGCTCTCGTCCGATCGACATTGTCTCTCCTTTCGTCTTTGTTTTGATCGCGTTTCGTGTCGGGTATTGCACCATTTCCAGTACGCTTCCAATGGGCTTCCAATAAGTTCACTGGCTCAAGAGAAACGTTAAACGATGAACACCTGCGCTCTCTCGGCTCCGAAGACACGCCTATATCGTATAGTGGGGTGCACGGATCGTAGTGTAGTGATTGGCTTGCGAGAGATATTTTCTCTCACCGAGCGGCATAGCGGCACGTGCGGCACTACTACAGGCAGTGTAATCTTTGGGTCTCGTTCCAGGCCAGGTGCGAGTTGAGCACTCTCCGCACGGTACCTATATAAGGCCGACTCTCTCACAAGGAATTTCATTCCAACGTAAACCTTATTCGTGGTAACTTCTTGCAGACTTTTTCGTTTGAAGTTAAAACCTTTTAAGAGAAACAATTTTTATTTCCTTTTCAAAATCATTTCGAGAAAGAAAAAAAAACAAGGAAAAAAGAATTTCAAGAAGAACATTCAGAGATCGCGAAAGAATACAAAATAAAAGCAGTGAAAAGTTCTGAAAATAAATCTGAGGATTAACAAAGTTGAAGAGTGAAAAAACTTGAAAGATAAATCAGTTTTCGTGTGAATTCATAAAGACTTTGGATAAAATAAGCAAAAAAGGAATGCCAACATCCATCATGCAGAAAAACTATAGCCATTGTCCGCTTAAGAAGCGACCAGTCTTCATCGTCAAAGAAGGTAAGTTTCAGCGCCGAAAAACTGATGAAAATTTATCAAAAGACGACGACAGGATTTATCGCAATGGGCTTGAAATTTTGTTGAAGATTTGAAGTTTCTGGAAGATTGGCGACGATCATTAAGGGGAGAACTTTGGGAAAACCCAAAAAATTGGCTAAGTTCTTGCTTAAAATAATTATTTTTTGCAACTAAAAATTGACTTGTAAAATTCTTACAACTAACAACTTGTGCAAAAATTTGTTCATTTAATTACTTTAAAAAATTTAAAATTGAACCACAAAAAATAAGAACTTTAAATTTTAAAAATATCTTCGAAACCTTCAAGCCCAAAAAATCTATAAAAAAATATGATCACCAAAAATGGAACAAATTTATTAATTTCTTGTTTCTTTCCGTCTACAGAATCAGACTCCGAAATGGAACCAGAAAACCTGAGCACAAAGCCCGAAGACTTAAAGCTTCGAACTGGAAAAATGCCCAAACTCGAGCTTGAACCAGTCAAAGAAATCCGCCTTGCATCACCACAGCCACAAGAGTCGTTCGACTACTCAATTCCAAAGTCGCCTGCCAGCGCCCCACTCAACCTCCAGTCAATCAAATCAGACTCGTCGCCAGCAACATCGCCAATCGCATCGCCAGTTGAGCCTTTGAACTTCTCCAACGCTTCGTCGTGGCACAAGCCAGTTAACTCGCCAAATCCCTATCCAGCATACATCGCCTTCCCGGGATTCCCATATCCACCAAGCGAGGCCTACAGCCGTCTCTATCACAACCAAATTTCACCAGTTAGAGATGCTTCGCTTTCACCACCGTCATACATGTCGAGTCGCCACATCCGTGACTCGTCAGTCTCACCGCCAGCACCAGTCTTCATTCAACCATACGAATACCGTCGAGTTCAAGCCCACAAACCGACCGAGTCCTACAGTCAACACCGTTACATGCCATATCAATTAAATCACCATCATCATCACAATTTATTGCCAGTCGATCAATCTTCATTATCGCCAACCTCCAGTCATGCATCCTACAATTCATTTGCATCGTCTTCGAACGGTTCGATGCGTTCAATTTCCCCACCGTGTACTCCACTCGAGGATTCGCCAGCAAATTACTCGCTCTCGGTGCTCATGGAAAAATCAACTTCCAACTCGAACATCCAAAAATCGTCGAAATGTGAAAAAAGTGAAAAATCATCGGTACCGCCACGGTATCAGTGCCCAGATTGCGGAAAGTCCTACTCGACCTACTCCGGACTCTCAAAGCACCAGCAGTTCCACTGCGCCGCCAACGAAAGCAACCAAGTGCAGAAGACAGTGACCTGCAACGAGTGCGGCAAAGTTTACGCGTCGACTGGCGCTCTGAAGATGCACATTCGTACGCACACCCTGCCCTGCAAGTGCCATCTCTGCGGCAAGGCTTTCTCCCGACCGTGGTTGTTGCAAGGCCACATCAGAACACACACTGGCGAGAAGCCCTTCAGCTGCAATCATTGCCATCGCGCTTTCGCCGACCGTTCGAACCTGCGCGCGCATTTGCAAACACATTCGGACGTCAAAAAATATTCGTGCACAACGTGCAGCAAAACTTTTTCGCGGATGTCGCTTTTGACCAAGCACAACGAAAGCGGATGTCCAGGGCTTCAAATGCCGCAATCGGACGGATTCGTGAATCAAATGGTGCCCGGAAAAATGGAATCAATGTACTAAACAGTTACGAAAAAAAAGTTTAACAAAATCTGTGCCTTGCAGTGACCGTAAAAATCACAAAAGACTGATAAAAAATTCCACCGTTTGATGAGTGAAAGAAGTGAAGACAAATCAATCATTTGCGGACGTTTCAAACGTTCTTCTGCTAAATCAACCAAAATTCATAAGGAATCATTTCCTTTCTTTCGTTTTGCTATTTTTCGTCTTAAGGATTTTTTTTCTTGTTTAAGTTAATTTATTTGTGGCTTTTAAAATTAGGGAAGACAAAAATCATAAGTTTAGAGAGGATAAAGCTAGTCAGGAATTAAATGTTAAGTTCGAAAGTTTTGAGATCTCAATCGTAAGCACCGTCAGACACTTCAACATGATTGTGCCTTAAATCCAATTCTAAAAATCACAAATGAAGGCTAAAGACAGCAAAGGATTCACTGCCATTCAAGAGACAAAAAACTTTCTGTAAAAAAAATTCACAAATCATTGCATTCATTAGGCTAAGTTAAGAGATGAAAATTAATATATTACTGTTTGACTAGTTCTTAAGAAGCGGAAAAAGCGATTTTTCTACTGATGAATAAAAAATTTCATACAATTTAAAAACTTAAGAAAAACTTTTTTAATTCTTTTTACATTTTCAGCTTTTAGTTTTTACAATTTTTAGGCTGAAAATTAATTTAATTTGACCAAATTTTTGGAAATCTGTGAATTTTCTTCCATTTCCATTTAAATTTTCATTAAAATCCCTAAAAAAATGGTCAGAAAAATTCAGATCCACAAAAAAACGTCTTCTTTAGTCCATCGTCCCCAGCTAATTTTGATGAATGAAAATTTATTTGGGCGACTTCGTTTTTTACCAAAGACATCACCAGATGGTAGGACACAAAAAACTGTTTGTTTCGTTACCTGAGACCTTCTCTCATCATTTCATAAAGTTCCATTCTTGAGTGGAAGAAGAAAAATATATGTCGAGCGATGAACTACATTTTATGTCTTTGTTCCTTGTTGTTTTCTTACTTCTCTTCGTCTTCTTCTCTTCTTTATGTTCTTTTAAACACATTTTGGATTCTTGGTAATTTTTTCATTCTGTTTCTTCATTTCTGCTTCCAGTAGAAGAAACATATCGTACATTTTTGTCCACATGTGAAATTTTTATTACACAAATTTAAATTATAGGCTTTGGACTCTCAAAATTGAGCTCTTAAGTGCTTGTTTGTTTTTTACCGTATCTTTTATAGGCTCTCGAGGAGAGATTTTAAAGCGATATTTCGGATATCTCTCGAGATATTAATTATAAGTTAACTTCTTTTTCTGGAGTTCCTTTTGTTTGGGGTTTTTAGCACTGGAGTTTGACGCTGTTCAATCATTTAAGTCTTTTATCCGATAATGTGACGAGATGTAATCATTTTAGTTTTATTGCATTTTAAGGATAGGTGCGGGCTTTTAGTCACTCTATGGTTGAATTTTGTGATAAATACTTAGAAATTAACCTGAAAAACTGTATAAAAGTCAAAACAATTTCAATATTTACTTAAATTTCAACAGTTTTCTTATTAAAAATTTCATTTTACTGAAACAAACTAAAATTCAATCAACCACTCTACGCATTCACCAAAGTCGTAGTTCATCTCATTAGCTCACCATTTTTTGCTCGTTCTTATAAGAAAGCGTTCCAGCCCACAATCGCAACATAACGAGCCACCGAATGGCAAAAAATGTAATTCGATATTTCTTTACAATTTCCAGCCTTACACCACCACGATGCGCAGAGTCATTATTTAACCAAATGCACGGGGATTTAGCAAAATAAATAAAGTGCAAACCTCAGCAGAGAGAAAACTTATTTTTCTTGCTATCTTTGTTCATTCTTGCATCAATCACTGCGAGTAGCATTCGAATGCTCTGACTTTTTCACGGATATTTTATAAAGAATTTTTTTCATTTCATTACCCAGCATTAAGATACAAAGCGAAAGTCAAGCAACAAATGAGTTAAAAGGTTTAACTTTTCACTTTCAACAAAAAGTTCTCGAGTTTATGCAAATAAAACATTATTTGAATCCGAAGAAATCACCTGTTTTCATGTTTCTTTTAATCTGATCAAAATATTTATTAATATTTTTCGATCTTTCTTGAATTTAAACATGTTGTAATGTCGAATCAATGCAGTAAAATGAGATTACAGACGAACATCTGGGAAGTTATAAAGGATGTTATCTACCAAAGGGAAACTTTGAACTTCCAGAAATTAGTTTTGCGTTCAAAAAAAAATTAATCACAACAAAATGAAATTCAATTGACGTCTTGCCACTGTATCTATTTGTCCCGAAAATATAAAGAACTTGAGCAAAATGAAACAAAAATATAAAAGTAACACGCAAAAAGAAAGAATATGCAAATGTATCGTAAACAAACATTCTTGGCAATCATGAAACAAATTGAAATTCATCGAAAATGCTGCACATACTTCATTAATGAATCGAACATGAAGCAACGAAATGTAACATGGTTTTTAAATAAAATCGCATTGAAATTGCGTTGACAAAAATGTTGTTTCGTGTCATTCTTCTTGTCGCGTTTGCCATCGTTCTTAATATTTCCTGCTTCACGCAAACGCTTATTTTGTGTCTCAAAAGGAGAGAAAAATGAATTTGAGCGTTTCTGCTTCGCCGCCTTTTTCGCATGTTAAGGCCGCATAGGAGAAGCCAACATTTTCCAATAACTAACTGCTAATGCACTCAATTCATCGATGATGATAACATTGTGCAATTGCCGCGCTATGACTACGGCTGTTTTAAATTTAATCTCGCAGTCTCTCTCTCACTCTTTTCTTCACGTGGTACGCTTTTCAATGAAAGTCAAAGACCACCAGTCGGAGATTTTATAGGCAATCAATTTACCCTCACAGGCAAAAGCAAGCATAAAAAGTTAAAAAGATCTACTGGGATCAATGATTCACACAGTTGAATTCAATTTTCACGGCTGATAAAAAGAAAAAGTCTTTTCCGCTCGTCTCTTTTGATTTCAAAGAGATTATCGGGTTACATAATTTTCGATTTATGGATCTCCCATTTCATACCCGGCCTAATGTGCTTCCATCCAATTAAAGCCTTTCTTAATCAGAAATAGATTCACGATATTGCTACAAGCTTCTTTTTTAATCAGACAAGATCTGCTTTCGATGAATCAAGAGTTCAAGACAGTTTTGGCGTAGCCGGGAGTGGGAGGTGGGGTCAGGCGCGGAGTTGAAGGGTGGAGATTAAATGATTGCAGTGATGCTACATTTGATAGATATTTTTTATATCTTCAAGACTTTATAGCGTTCAAGAGAAGTTTAAGTTCATTAAAACATTTTACAAGTATGGCGTAGTTGATCACCTTTTGACAACTCAAAATTGTCGTTGTCTAAATTGCTTCTATTGTTAAAATTCTCGTCACAAAAGTATTCAACTAGAAACATTGAAAAACAAAAGCCAAACCTTTCGTCCACTTCACTCTCACCCAACACTCCGCCACTGCCCATCACAATCACCTTTCTTCCCCAACAACCATGCACAGTGAAAGTGTCAAGCATACACTAATGAAGAATTGTTCTCCAAGTTCCGGAGACTAGTCAATTTGATTGCCTTAAAAGTAATTGCTTGAGTGTTAATTACAGCATTCCATATCAATGTTATACAAATTTTTCTGCTTACGAATCTTCTCACCTTACGATCCGCAAGACGTGGTGAAATTTATGGTATAGACATACTTTACTTTACTTTTATTTTGTGCATGCTATCGGTCAATTTCAATGGAAACACCCGATAAGGTGCTAGAATTTATTTACTTCGCTATGAACACCAAGTCGCAGCGTCAAACTTCAACCACGACTTTTCGTGTCTCTTTCGCCAATTCATTTCACTCCCCTTTGGACATAATGAGAAGGCTGTACACGCGTTTCTTTTAAATTCCTTAATTTGTTTAACAAGAATTATTTTTTATATGCAAAATGGATTCTATTTTCGTCTCAAAAACACGCAATGTCATTCTGTAAAGGAACGAGATTGTTTATCTGAAATTCAGAATGTTTTCAAAATATTTTAATTCATGAAGGAAACGGTAACACAAGCCTTTTCAGAAATCACTGTTTACATCACTTGAACAAGGCTCTCACTCGTTGAGATATGATAAAAATTGAAAATGTATCAAAAATTTGAATTGGAAATGAAACAACGATGGTTTAGGTTGATGAAGATGGGACAAAGGCCTTCATCCTTAAAAATTTTATTAGGGATTGAGGCGACAATATATTTTTAATTTTTAATTTGACAAATTTAATTGAATTTAGTTTTTGCTGTATTTATTCCACTAATAGCAAAATTTAAACAAATGTTTTGTTTTCAAAGCTTACTTCACGATGATCAACGATCTCGTCTTCACAAATTCCAGAAATCTATGGTCAACGCGTGATGCTTACCGTTCACAGGCGAATCAATCACGTTGCTTTCGATTTGAATCTGTTGTCAGTTCTCGGTGTTCTCGAGAAGTGATAATTTAAATTACGTGATAAACAAATAAAATATTTTATTCATTACGGGATTTTCTTGTCATGAATGACTGTGGGATGGAAATCAAAAATGTAAAATTCATTATCGATTTCTCGGTTTTTGGGGTTGAAATTCTAATCTCCGATTAAAATGACTTATTGCTGTTGATGTGAAGACGTTTTCGAAAACATTCGTCTCTTCTCCGGATTCCGATGATACTCTGAAAAGTCAACGGGGAAGAATTTCATAACACGTCCAATAATGACTGAGTCAATTTTATTGTTGATGAAGTCACTTTTCAATTATATGATGATTTAATGCCTATTGCAATCAAGAAGCGCTTCAATAAATCTTTGATGTTTCTCCTTTCCATTACGCCAAGATCTCTCGGAGACGCTCAAAAGAAGAAAGAAATAAAGAGACGTTAACAGCACAGGAGATACACTCATCACTGACAAGTGACATCGCCGCATTAAAATCGCTAATCGCCCAAGTCAAGTAGCAATATTAGCTCTCGCACTGCGGAGTATAAAATATTTGATTCAACGGCATTGAACCTGTTGATTGTATATTTCTTCTGCTTACATGAATGTCAGACAATTATTTTTCTCTGTTTTCTTTTGTGATCAACCGTTCTCGTAAACTATGACTCAAAGTAGCTTCATCAGCTTCTCGTGTATGTAATTTTTGTAGATGCTGTTGTTGTCGTCGTTTCACTCGCGCTCGGGTTGAAATGAAATTGTTTTCTGATGGTTTGCTGCAAGGCGATTGAAGAGACACATAAAAATTTAGGGAACACATTGGTATTGGCATAAAGCAGGCTGAGTTTTGGATGTTCTAAATAAGCTGAAAATTGTGCTGATTGCGTTTTCCCTTTTCACTTTGTTTCCAGTACAAAAGTCAAATCTCGACTTCAAACTAACGAAGATCAAAAGGCTTTAACAATTTAACAAAACACTGTTTCACTTTCCGTTCTATTTCAAAACTGGAATTGGAGGTATAAGTAATGAACTTTTTTCAAAAGAAAAAGCTACCGTACACTTGAAAAGAAGTCAGATTTTACCTAAAGCAACAAAAACAAAAGGAAAAACTTTTCTAAGATGCTGTCCCACTTTCCAATTCGTTTCAATAACTACTGCTACACTTTAAAAAGCAATAAAACTAAACTTGTCCCATTAAAAACCAACCCGCTGGTCATCCAACAAGCAGTTTACGTTCGGAACCTGCTTTCTAGACTTATAACTTTATGCAATTAGGCTCGTTCATATCACACACATTCGGCGTTTGTTCCCGAAGAAATATGGCAGTTCAACTTCTTATAATGAGATTTTTACGGTACAAAAACTTCTCTTTTTAATAAATTTTTCATAATCGTTTTCCTTTTCAAGCTAGGCGACAATAATCTCAATCTAACACGCCAACGAGTGACCGGACGGTGAGAAGACCCGAGAAAGAAAATGTGTCTGGCGTGTGCACAAGCCTGAAACGTCAGCTAATTTTTGCCGCAAAGTCGCGCTGCTCCCATGATTTATTGTGATTAACATGTTTAGGCTTTTTGTTGAGCTTCACAATAAATTTTAATCATTATCAGGCCCGGTGCGAACGGGAGAGAGGCCAAGACAGAGAAATAAATGACACTTTACGTAACAGGTATGACCTCGGAGCGATATATTAAGTTGGATCTACCACCAACACTCGATCCGTGTAATTTATGGAAGCTGAAATATCTTCGCTTAGTGACCTAAGAGCGCGCTTCAAACAAAACGAAACAAGACGAGAAAGAAGAAAAATTTGAATAGAAAACATTTTCAAAGAAATGAGATTATCAAATGTTGATGAATTTTTCTCAGAATAAAATAAATACAATATGCCACTCAAAACGACGACAACGGAGAGAGAAAAGAAAAAGTCATTTTATTTTTAAATCCAAATTCTCGACTTTTCAGTAAAACACAATCTTCACGTATGGCGGATAATCGGACAAACACCGTGAATTTATTTGCAACTCCACGAGCTGTACAAAGTTGAAATACAGAACAGCGAATGAGTTTGATGTGAAACCTTGCTGTGAAAGCACCCAAAAAAGTAATTCGGCCTTAAACAATGATCTTGGTTCACTTGATTATGTTTTTTATTTATTGGGGACTGTACGTGGCTGTTGTCACTTAGGAAGATGCAGGAAATGGAGTTGGAACTTATTTCGATTAGCTTTAAAATAGTAGTGGTTATAGGTAAGTTAAGATTAAGAATTGGATAGCGATCATTTGAAGGATTCGCATTTGTATATGTTGATCTCGGGGTTGAACGTAGTGAATAGCAGCAAAGTTTTTCATAATCTAGAGTGGAAACCGGGAGTTTAAAATGAAGATTAGCCGAAATTTAACAATCAGAAGATATAAAGCATTCATCAAGTATAGTTATTAAGCCTTAGTGTGTTGTCGTTTCAACGGAAAACGGGTTTAATTCATAGCAGAATTTGATCGTTTAAAAATACTTTTTACAAGCCATCCCCAATTCCCAAATCAACATTAAACTGTTCGAATTATTTAAATGTATATCACTCAAGTTCACTCTCTTTCCCTACGAGACACATCATTAACAAGATGTGTCAAGAGGTGTCAAGATGTGCTGACGGTTATTTGGATAAACATTACGAACAGCGAGGCTGAATTATAATAATTCTTTATGCTCGCAGTTAAATTGCATCTCGTCATGAGTGGCAATTCGAAATTTCAACTCTCTTTTTCAACTTATCACAACAAACGTGTCAGCCGGCACAGTTGCAATTTAAATTAAATTGAAAATCGCACGCAACTTCACGACGCGCGGGCATTTTCAGCACTTTTTCCACTTTCAGCATATCGCACTGATATAATAAGACTTCTCACAATGAACGTCGACTTCTGAAGTGATGTTAATAAGGTTCAAGTTCACCATCGCTGCGTTTTTGTCTCGCATCTTTCGTTCATATAATGTCATAATTCATTTATTTCATATGTGTAATGAGTGAATTCGATTAAGCGAACTTTTTACCATGCCAATTTATTTATTTACCTTATTTTCCGTCTTACGACCCACTTCACGTTTATCTCTAGAAGCTTTTCAAGGGCTCAGTCAGCCGAATGCGTTACTTTTATGAAGTAAACAAGCGTTCTGTTCTCTCTTGATAGTAAATGCCTGCCTTCAATTGAGTCGATGTAATCTCGGATGAGAAATCTGGTGTGCTTTTCGACGGGAAAGGAGCAGCAGAAGGAAGGGAATGCGACTGATGGAAATTTAGGTGAGTGGTGAGTTATGGTTGAAATCTCAAAAGTCGTGAACTGAATGTCTAAAGCTTGAAAAACATGTTGTAAAGACTTGACCTTTAGAGCTTGCACTTACAGTGTGTTGAAAAAGATGTAAATTAAATGAAAATTTGGTGAAAATGGTGAATTTAAATCTAACTATCTATAAAATGATAAAGTGTACAACAAACTCATGGTGAAAATAGTGAAATAAATAATTCAATAAAAAACTGTTAAAAACTTCAATTTACAAGCTTTCTCTTCAGTCTCTTGCCCTAAACTGTAACGAAACCTAATAGTTTGAGTAACGAGAAGGCTTTCCGTTGAGGCCAGCAGACTAAAAGCAAAGCTCGCACGTAATTCAAGTTTCTTCGCCGAGTGAAAACCGTCGTCTTATCTTCCTATAAAAATGCTTTTTTCTCTCATAAATCATTAACGCTGCTCTGAGGTTTCTCGAGACGCTTTTCATAAAACCCACCGAGACTCTGCACCAGTCTTCCGAGATCTATCTCATCTAGCCGTTCTTTTTTCTCCTTTTACAAATTACTTTTTCAGCTGATCGCGCGGCTACCGGTATTAAACGCTTGCTATGTGGCGAAAATCATATAAAATTATTAATGTGCTCAAATTCTCTTTCGCTTGATTTTCTCGACTATTTGTGAGACTTTCCCATAGCACCGGCAGCCGCGCGCTTTAATCGACCCATAACGAAGCCCAGAAAGTCATTTCGAGACATACAAAGTTGGAACAGGATGGCTTAGAGACCGTGCTTCGCGTGAAATTCACTTGAACGAATAAATAAATCTCGAGGCTTGCGGTCCCAGAGAAAACCGTCTTTGGGGGTCATCTTTATGATACTTTTATAGTTGACTTTACGATTATTGTCGCATTTGCTGAAACAACGTGTCACCTGATATTTCGTCGTGCGCTTGGACAGTTTCTCTCAGTTTGGTCGCGTTGGTTTTTTAATCGTTTACGGAATTCAATCGCGCGGTGCCCCTGCTTGCGTATAAAACGAATTTTATTTTTTATTTTTCGTTTGATTCGAAATCCATAATTTATCTTCTTCAATAAGGTGTTTTTAATACGGTATGTTTAATACGGTGTTATCTAAGCCCAAAGCGGGGATCATAAATTGAGATATTTTACTATTAAAATGCCTCACGGCCGCACACGTTGCGCTCTCCTAGGCATTGTTTTCAATAACAATTTTAATTTCTTTCCTCCTTATCGGCCGAGATTCAGACGACAAAGAGTTTATGTAACAAATTATGTGTCAGGAGAATATTTTTTCTTGATACATTAGCGCAGAGATAACTTTGTGGTGAAGACGAGATGGTTTCAGGAAGACAGAAATTGTGGAAGTTGGATATTTATGGTGGTTCTAAAAAAGTTCTTGAAACGGTTGAACAAGTCAAACACTAGTCAAACGGTGTTACTTGATGAACTTAAATGGTTTGCTAATTTGCTTGGATTTGTAAATATTTTGAAACATTGAAGTGAAAATTGAGCAGTTATTCACTCGAACGTTGACACCTTGCTAGCTCGAACAGTTCACCTTGTCTTCTTGAATAGTGACTAAATTTTCTTTGTTTCTGCTATTCTTGCCCAATTTTTAATAAATTTGCATAAAATTTCACTGATCCCATCTATAAATAGGATTTCAAATTCATCATCAATCTCATCTACAATTTAAATCATCCCTGGCGTGATACATTATAGAAACAGCGACACGGCGACGTCCGACTTGGACTTTTACCTCTTTCACTTGAGCGAAAAAAAATAATTTAATTTTTCGTCTTGATGCTGGTACAGGTGGAGCTTTATTGTGATAAATTAAACAGACGTCAAGACCGAAGCAGGTTGATGGTGTCTCTCATTTGAATGTATCGCGCCTCAAGAATTTGATCACAATCGGGCCCATTACTGCTGACTGATCATTACATTTATTTTATATTTCTCTCGGCGAAGCATTAATGTTTGCCTTTTCCTAGGAAATCAACTTGTTAGTGAAAGAGAATTGATTGTTTGAGTGCTATGGAACGTTTTTTGAATTTATTTTATTGATGACTATAACCAAATTTAGATTGGCATGTATGTTCAAGAGACGGCAAGAATGAGAAAACGAAAAGGAGAAAAACAAATTTCATTTGCAAACGATCGTGAATTCGACGCGAGATGCGGGTAAACGGTCAAGTGTGTCGGTTATTGTTCAGGTGTGATATTATGGATAAAAACCATAAAAGCGATGACAAAGACTGGTGACATGGTGTGGCCCGTTGGTGGTTTAAATCCCATGGATTTCGGGAAGGTTTCATCCAAAATTCGGAGACAAAGATTAGTTTCCGAGAATGACTTCGATTGAAGCCCCTATAAGACACACTTCAGCCACGAAAGATTCGATTTTCGTGTAACCTGTTGAGACCGCAGAAAGATCACCTGAACTGAACGCAAATGTAGCACGCAAGGCGCGTCTTCGCACATCTCATAGATGTTTTCCTCTATCAGGCATCGATTTCGAATGATTTATCAATTCGACAATGGGCCGATCAATGTGATTTGTTTTAATCTCCGAGAAAATATTTATGAATGAAACGAAAGAGAGAATATCATCAATTGAGTTCTTAAAACAAGTTGAAGCAAGTTTGTTTAATCGCCACACCTTTGTGTGTATTTATTAAGAAAAAACTTTTCCAAGATATTTCTCCGGCAGAGATTTTGTCTCGAGAGGGAAAAAAGAAGGCAAAACGCTGATCGATGAAATATTAGACTAGTCTTCGAGTCGATTTTAAGGCGCGTGTCGCAAACGAGTGGAGGAAGACACATTATCGTTAATTAATTCCATTAAATTTATTTTTCATGCTGGACAGGTTAATACAACAGTTGCTGCGCTGTGGTAAAATGCATTTTACGAATACCATTTGCATAACATGTGCA
>JPYR01000659.1:21254-41552 GCA_000775305.1 Belgica antarctica | reverse complement strand
TCGATTTACACAAATTTCTGGTGGTTGTGTTCATGGTGGTTTGATACTATTCTCGATTTAAGAAACAAAAGAAAACTTCCAAGCTTCTAAATTAAACTTTTTTTATTAGCACGCAATGATTTCCCTGGTCGTAGTAAGACCTCACAATTTCAACGTTCGGCAATTCTCCACAGAGTTTCTCAAGCTCGCCCTCGTCGAAGACGTGATAATATCGCAGAAACACTTTTTGCTGTTCTTCTTTCGTTTCTGTGCCTTTCAGCTTCCAAGGCACCAGCACATTGCCGTCCGAGGTGTGATTGAACTGCGTTCGATTTCTGTGCACGGGCAAATTGACTTGTTGGTCGTCGATTGTGAATTTCGCCGTCTCAAGCTGCGATGTTTCTTCTTGCGACTGGCCTTTCTTGGATTGCTGCAGCAAGTACGTCGACTTTTTGTTCTCTTTTTGCTGGTCTTTGGCCCAGACATAGATCAGAGCCGTTCCGCCTTTTACAAGCACTCGCGACATGTTCTCGATTGCTTTCAGTCGACGATCGGGAGTGGCGAGATGGTGAATGACTGCGATGCTGATGCAAGCGTCGACCGACTCGTCACGGAAAGGCACCGCCAAGCAGTCGCATTGGAAAACGTTGAATTTGCGGTCGATGCAGACTTTTAGCAACGAATCGCTGCGATCACAGCCCAGTTTCAGAATTTTGCCCTGCTTTGTCAGGTATTTTCCGTTTCCACAACCGATATCAAGCAGAACAGCGCCGTCGGGAAGGTTCTGGACGAAGTTGTCAACGTTTGGCCACGGCGAGTGCCGAGTTTCCGAGAAATGCGCGCCGATTTCATCGTAGACTTTGTGAACATTTTCAATCTCCAGCTTTGCTGCAAGCTGCTCCGTCACTTCAGTTAGCTTCTCAGCTGGCCTCGCCACGTCACAGAGATTTGCGAACGAGCAAGCACAACTCGGCTGGGTTTTGATCTTGCGAAATGTGAAACTCACTCGAAGTTGCCTCCGCACGACTGTCACGTTTGGTTTCGCAACAATGTCGCTCATTCTCGGCGTGATCCCGTGCGCCCAGCCGAATCGAGCTTCTCCAGACATCACCAGAAGCGAACGTCGTGGAAGCAGCACGCTGACAAGTTTCGACGTTCCTGGCTGACGAAACTCCATCACGACAGAACTTCCAAGTGATAGCGATACGATCGGGTCTTCAAAGCAGCTGTGAGTATCGCAGTGCGACGGAATTCCCTGACCCGGCTCGTACCTGTTGACAGTCAGCTGGTCTGGTCGAAAGTTCGCGAATCGTGGAACTTCAGCCCCGAGATGTTCCCAGATTGCGTCACAAGCTTCAGGAATCTTTCGATCTTCGAGCGGGCAGTTCGGATCAACGTTGTTGGAGCCGTAGAGGAACTCGAAACCGAAGTGCTGCACTTGCCGGTTCTTCAACTGCTTTCCTTCTGCAGTATCATCGTCAGTAGCTTCCCAGTCCAAGGTGTTTAAAAGCAAATTTTCTAGCGCTTCACTGACGCAATCTTCTAGCAGAAGAAGTCCGGGTGGGAGTTCAGAGTTCCACGATCCTTGCTCGTTCGAAAACGGGATCGAAACACAGTAAGACATCAGCAGAACGCTTCCGTTTTGTCCAAGCTCCGAAACACCGCTCATTTTCTCGACGATAACTTGAGCTTGCGATGGAAGCTGAAACTTCAGGAAACAGAACGATTTCTTGGGCACCATGATGAGGTCAGCCACTGCAGCGTGCTTTGAGACTTCAGCCAGCAGGTCTTCGGTTTTCAGCTCGTTCGAAAGACCGCAGTTGAGAAGAGCGACAATCTAAATGTAAAATTTGTTACACTTTGGTCGATTGAAGTCGCTGAAGCTTGTCTTAGACTCTTCAATTGATCACTCACCGTCTGCGGCTCTTCAGAGAACACGATGCCGGCGTTTACAGCTTGAATTCCCTGCTGCTTCCTCAAAATCTTCCGTTTGTTTACCTTTTCTTTAGCCATGCCGAGATTTTTATTCTGCTCAACTCGCGAACCTCTTCAAATTAAACTTTTCAAAACAGCGGGAATGAATTTAGATTCACTGCTAACTAGCATAATTTATTTCTTTCTTAATCTCTTCAGCTCCAGCAAAAGTTGCGCTTGGTGGTTTTCGAGGAAATCGATTTTCTCGCTCTGTCTGACGATTTCGTTCTGCAATCGGACGATCCGGTCGATCAGCGACTTCTGGGACGGCTCCAGTGAAATCGTCGGATACTCGCTGGCTCGCGACTCCGTTGATGAATCGCTGGCGGTCGATGGAGTTGGGCTTTGTTTGGTTGCTGATGAAGTGTTCTCGGTTTTCTTCCTTAGCAAGTTGAGCTCTCGTGTCAACTCCTTGATGGCTTGGGAATGTTTTTTCTGCTGCGCTTCGAGTTCGCCTGTGACTTCCTCCACTTTTTTCTGGAGATTGTTGGCGGACTTGGTTTTCTCAGAGAGATGTTTAGCCAGCAGCTGGCAGTCGGTGTTTCGTTTCGTAATCTCTTCGTCAAGCTGGTCCTGCAAGCCACGAACGATGTTCTCGTAATAGCTTTTGTCCTTCTTGATCATCTCGTTCTCGAGAGTCACGGCGGTCTGTTTGGAGTTCAGCATCGACGACTCGTTTCTTAGACGAACATTCAGTTCGGTCAGTTCTTTGTTCAGTTGCAGCAACTCGATCTCGTTCGCCCGCCACTTCTCAGTCTCCAGATTTTGTTCTTCAATTTGCACTGTCAACGAGTTTAGATTTGCAGTCAACTCTCGGTTCGACTCTTTCTCCAACGACAATTGCGTTCGGATGATCTCCAAGTCGTTCTGATTCGACTGCAGCTCAGCAATCTTCAGCATCTGCTTGTCAATGAGGTTTTGCAAGTCGTTCATTTGCGCCGACATCTGCGACCGTTCCAATGACTTCACTTCGTGTTCTCTGCCAAGATCGGCGTATTTTACGTTCAAAGCCTCCAAATCAGTCTGGAGCTGCTGGCACTTCTTCTCAAAAGCTTCAATGCGGCGAGTTTTCTCGTCGTTGTCGTGTTTTAGGAGAATTAAAGTTGCGTTTTGCTCAATCATTTGCTTTTCTGTTGAGTAAAGGAAGAAAAGAGATTTGAGTTCAAGGATCTATTGAGACAAAAGCAGTCACTCGATGACCAAACTCACCAGCCTGCAAATTCCTTTCAATACCAACGTCTTCCTTAGCGCGATTTGTTTCCTGCAACTTCAACTGGTTGATCTCGGCCGTGAGTTCTTCGACTTTCTTGTCGGAAGCCTCACGCAATTCAGTTTCAATTTTGAGCTTCGACAAATGCCACTTCAGTTTGCTGTCCAGCCCGGTGTTCTCGTACTTTAGTCTTTCAGTCTCTTTTTGGACTTTGATCAGCTCGTGGCACTAAAATTTAAACATTTAATTTTTTTTTTAGAACTTCAAAGCTTAATTTTTCACTTTTCCATCGAGAATTCCACAGATTCGAGACTTGTCAGCCGCTGAAGCTTTAATCTTGCCGTTCAACAGTTCAATTTCTCTCAGGAAGTCTTTGTTCTTCTTTTCCGCAGCCTCACGGGCGAGTTTGGAATCGAGAATCGATTTCTCTGACGTTGCGTACCTGATGACAGCGTTCTCAGCGGACTTTCGGAGCTGGAAAAAGATTTTTAGGACTTTAATGACTGACAGTGGCTTGTTTTCAGCTCGGAAACGATTGAATTTCAACCACAGCTTACATTAGTGACTTCTTTCTCCAGCAACGCCTTCTGTTTCTCGAGCTCCACTGTAACAGCTTGAAGTTTTGTTATTGTCACTTTGGAATCTTGTAACTTCTCGGCCAGCTCAACGTTGACTTCTTCGAGAGTTTCTTCTTGAGCCAGATCGACATTTTCCTGCTCGTTGGCCCCTGACAGCAAATCAAGCTCGCTAAGCACACTGTTTTCCTCCATCATTTGATTTTCATTCGTGAATTCGGAGCGAAAATATTTTGCAAGAAGACAGTCGGACGAACTTTATCAAAATAGAAGTCTTGTAATCAATTTCACTTGACATTTATTCTGTTAAGTAACTTGACTCAAGATTGTTTACACTTTATCATAGCCATCCATTACTTGACTCTGGATTATCTTAACTTGAATGACTTGACTCACATTTGTCAGCAACTTGACTTTGTTTGAATTATTAACGACACTTTTAGTTTAACTTGACAATCCGTGAACGTAATCAAATTGTGCTTCACAAACTTCTCTTCACTAAATCGCTCTACATCAAGTTCTTTCAACACGCCTTTAACGCTATCACTTCTGCAGAAGTCATCAAAAAATTCCCTTCCGGAATTCAACAGCAAATTCTCCAGTTCTTCATTCTCAAAAGTTATCTCGTGCGCTTTCCACAAACAAAAAACTATTTTAGTGTTGTTGCAGCGACTTTTGAAGCGAAATTTTTCCATTCTTGTCGTCTGCTACCAGCATTGCTTTGATGTCATCCTTACCGAAATTACTATGGATGAAGTCAAAAACTTCATCGTTGACTCAAAATTGTCAGCAACTTGACTCAAAAGTTATTTCTCAAAATACGTCGACCGGCAGATAAACAATTCTCTTTAGGCTTTTAAACTGAACTAGAAAGGCCAAAAACCAACAGCGATGTCGAACAAAAATGACCTGCTTGCGGTGCTGCAAGTGCTGAAGAAGTACAACTTGAAGGTAACTCGCAGTCGAGAATTCACACAAAAGCAAATTTAAATTGTTTTGGTCTCGTTTTTCATCCTAGGGAACCGAAAACCTCTTGAAACAAGAAGCCAGCCTGTCTGACCTGCCCGACAACTTCACACACGACGCATCCGACAGTGTCTTGCAGGCATACCAGAGCGAAGGCGATCCCAACTCGTACGAATCTTGCTACATCGAGCTGAGAAAGTTCGTCGACTCGGCTCTGGACATCTACAAAGTGAGTTTCTAGGGAATTCATCTCAAAATTGCCATCTCAACAATTCCACTTACAAAATCTCAATTTTTAGTACGAACTCAGCATGATTCTGTATCCAGTCTTCGTGCACATGTACATCGAGCTCGTGTATAACAACCACGTCGAGCAAGCCCGCGATTTGATGTCAAAGTTCGGTCCAGAGCAAGAATATTACTACCAAGACGACCTCAAACGCCTGGCCATGATCACAAAGCGCGACCAGATGAGCGGCAACGACCTCACCGACACCTTCAAGTCAAACGAGTTTATCATCCGCATCTCGCGCGACACTTTGTCGTTGCTCAAGCGTCATCTCGCCGAGAAGAAAGCCAGCGTCGTCATGAACATCGTCAACGAGCATCTTTACTTTGATCTCTATGAAGGTGTCGCTCGCAATAAGAAACAGTGCGACGCCACAGCGGGGGCCGTGCTTGGAGAAGCACGTCGACAAGACAACAAAGTGAAAGTGTACTACGGATTGCTCAAGGAGCCAGACTACCAGCAGATGACGACGCAAGCACCGCCGCCCGAGGAGGACGAAGAAGACGGCGATGGCGACAAACCGAAGAAGAAAAAGCAAAAGAAGGACCCGCTGTTCTCTAAAAAGTCTAAAACAGACCCAAACGCACCTGCAAGCGACCGCATTCCACTCCCGCAGCTCCGCGACAACGACAAAGCCGAGAAGATCAAAGCATTGCGTGAGGCACAGAAGCGAGTTAACCTCGGACCGGACAGTCTGCCGTCAGTTTGCTATTACACGCTGCTTAACTCGCTGTACACGGTGACCTGCGCTGAGATCAGCGAAGACTCCAGCTTGCTGGCCATCGGATTCTCAGACTCAAGTATCAAAGTCTGGTCGTTGACGCCGGCCAAGCTGCGCGAGCTGAAATCCGCTGAATTGTTGCGTGAAATCGATCGCGACGTTGACGACGTGCTGGTGCGAATGATGGACGACAAGAAAATCGAGGTTTCGCGGATCTTCAGCGGACACACAGGTCCAGTTTACCGATGCTCGTTCACCTTCGATCGTTCAATGCTGTTGTCGTGCTCTGAAGATTGCACAATCCGGCTGTGGTCACTGCAGACGTGGACGTGCTTGGTTGTGTACAAAGGCCACTTGAATCCGGTGTGGGACGTCAAGTTCTCACCGCACGGACATTACTTCGTGAGCTGTTCGCATGACAAGACTGCGAGAGTTTGGACGACCGACTCGCACCAGCCGCTACGCATCTTCACTGGGCATCTCGCTGACGTCGACTGCTGCGTGTTCCATCCGAACTCGAATTACGTGGCGACGGGATCGAGTGACCGCACCGTCAGACTCTGGGACGTGCTGTCTGGCAACCACGTTCGTTTGATGACTGGCCACAAAGGTCCGATCTACTCGCTGGCATTCGCTATCGACGGCCGCTACTTGGCATCGGGATCGTCAGACAATCGCGTGTTAATTTGGGACTTGGCGCATGGGCATTTGATCGCTTCGCTTGAGGGACACTCGTCGACTATCCACGCACTTACATTCAGTCGCGATGGAACCGTCCTTGCCACCGGATCTCTCGACTGCAACCTGAAACTTTGGGACTTTTCGAAACTCTGCGACGACCTGAGTGGAGAGAACGTCAACGTCTCTCACAACCCAGACGTCCGAATCGGCGACAACTACCTGCTGCGCACCTTCCCCACGAAGCAGTCGCCCTTCATGGCACTGCACTTCTCCAGGCGCAACCTGCTGTACGGCGTTGGGATGTTTGAAAGCTCGTAAATTAAGTGAAATTTGTTTCAGACATGCATTATTGATTAAAATAACAGAAATTAAACTTTGAAATCATTTTTAAGTCGCGGGCGTCAAAGCTTTTATTACACAATTTCGTTTTAGTTCGAATAAAACTTTTAATTCACATTTTTTGTTGTTTAAGCCTTTGATTGCAAAAATATCTCGAGACTAATGTTGCAAGTTTGTCATCGGATTTCAACGAAGTTATTCAGAAAACGTTGATTCGTAGAAACGAAACGGAACGTGGTTTTAACGATAAAAGACAGTTTTGTTTCAATTAAACAATTTCCATGCTTATCAGGTGCTGTTCAAGGTTCATCTGGAATTTGTAACCAATAGACGACAAGTCTTGACTGTTTTACGAAATATTTAGTTTGATAAGAAATTGAAGTTTACATGTTAAAGGAATGATGGTGCTGGTGGGTAAAAGAACGAATCGGATGTGAAGTCATCGGATGCGTTGAAATCTTCAGTTTCTTCTACTTTAGACACAGATTGTCTAAGTTCGCTTTTAAATCCTGAACAGTCTGCCGACATTGTTTTGAAAATCATCCACATCAAAATTACTACGAAAAACACAACCAACAGCTGCTTGTACATATAAATTTGAAGTCACTGAAAAGTAAACACACTAAGTTTCAGTTTTCATCAAAAAACAACAATTCAGCTTGCAATGCATTTTTGAACTTCTATTTATAAGGAATAAAATGAGAATGAAAAGAAAAGTAAAGCGTCTTGGAAAACAGACAATGTTCGACAAACACAATTTGGTATTTCAATTTCACAACTGGCTTGAAGAATTTCTTTATTGCTTACTACGTCGGTTAATTGAAAGACAAAAGAAATCAACACAAAATTCATCAAAATTATTGACGGTTTTTCGGCATGCTAAGAAATCAACAACTGGATTCGCCCCAATGGATCACCCGGTCCTACTCAATGACTACTAAGGTTGAGAATCTCGAGAAGTTTATATAAAAAATAAATAAACTTCGGTTGATACTTCGATTAAATACTTCGCTCAGGTTTCAATGAAATTGTGTCGGTAGTTTTTTTTTGTCACATAATTGTACAGCTTTAAATGACAGCTGAGATTCTAAATGACAAAATGATCGAAATGAAGTTCCTGAAATAAGAAGAAACTTTTTAAGATTTTCTTTTTTTAATTTGAAGACAAATTTTATTGCACAATAAACTCAACACAGTTAAAACCAGAAAAGAAAAAAATTGAAAATAATGGATGGAAAGTCTAGAAATTGAGAAATTTGAGTGGTTTTATGAAATAGCTGTTAAAATCTGATAAACATTTAATTTGAACTTTTTGCATGATCAAAGTTTGAAATTCTCAAAGTTGAAACTTAAAGTTGTAAAACAAATCAGAATTTTTTTTTCAAACGCTCCTTGCAATAAACAGAAATTTGTTCTTGAAGGTGATCGGATCGTTTTCCGGTGAGAAGTTTCTTTCGGGACGAGCTGAAGAGTAAGAATTCGCTTGTGGCGGCTGGATAATCTCGATCTCGTAGTCTGCAAGCTTTTCAAGTCGAAGCAGGTCGGACAACGATTCATCTTGAGTGGAAGAAGTGACGACGATCGGTGCTGTAGTTTGAATCGCTGCCTTGATGGTTTGCGGCCAAGTGTCAAACTCACGTAAACCGGATCGTTCAAAGGCTGGGTTAAAGAAGAAAATCATGTCTGGCGGCGTGTACGAAGTGCTTAAACAGTAGTCGTGGTAGAACTTTTTGCACTGGAAGTCGAATCTGATGCCACGACATTGCTGGCGACAGCTTCTGCACATTCTGAAATGGTTTTGACCTTTAGAAAGTCTAGAAAATAAGGAAAAGATTATTTTCTACCTTTGTCTGCTGATCAATTCGGTGGGCCAATTCTCAGAGTTGAGTTCACGTCCAACAAAGACAATGTGGAGATCCGACACTTCTGGCAGAATGTGAAGAAAAAAAGCTTCCCATTTGTTTAGCGTGAAAGCTTCAAGCTTCAGTTCAGCACCTAAAAAGTTTAGTTTGAGGTTATCTGTCGAATTTATCGATTTAAAACAGATTAAATGCTAAATGCAGAAAAAAAGTTTTTTCACCTACCGACTAAGTGCACAACCGTTCGTTCCAGAAATTCCGTTCTCAACATTTTGTAAGCGTACAAAGCAGTGAGAGGGTAAGAAGCGATTTCCATCAAAGCTGCGTTCACGCAGTCGTCTTTAAATGCGGTCACATTTCTGTACAGTAGCGCCAACGTGTCTTCAAGATTTTCGTTGATTTCATGTGGTTTTTTCAGCACACGATACGGAAGTGTGACTTCGATTCGGCCGTAAGACTTTTCATGCAGAATAATTTTATGATAAAGTGCAAACAAACTGCAAAACTGGTCGTGAACTTGTGACAAGGGATGCAACTGGCAGAACGAAACCTACACAAACTGTGCGTCAATTTTACTGAATTCAAAGCTCAAAGAAATTTTTCACAAACCTGACCGCACTTCTTGCAATCGCTGAGAAGATTTGTTTTCCACTCTCGACAAGTTTCATCGTGGCAAAGCCGCGGGAACAAAAAAAGTTCCTTCTCGAAGGCTTGCAACGATCGATTTAAGAACTGTTCACAAAGGAAGATTGTATGCGTCTTCAAAGTTGTAAACTCTTTGCGACTAAGATTCTTCGACTTGTTGTACACATGGCCACCTTTGAGAATGAATTAAAATCGTCACAATTGTTCGACTTTTTCCACTGCAAGTAACAAACCTCGATGTTTCGCTATGAGTTGAATCGCAAAGCAAATTGATTGATGGTTGAACATGTCTGCCTTGCAATGATCTTCTCTGCAATACGAAACCATTTTGCAACCTCTGCACATGTAATACGAATTGAGATTCACTTTGCAGACCTAAAAATGTAAGAACATCAGAACTTCACACTTAAAAACTGTTAGTGAAATATCTACTTGACAGATGGTGGCCATAAAAACTTCTCTGGGAGTCAACTTGTACCCTTCGTCATCTTCGTTCAACAAAATGTTTGGTCTTAAGTCTGCAATTCTCTGTTCTTGTGACTGGTCTGATGTTTTGTTCGATGAACTTGCGGTCAAGATCGACGCCAAGTTAACTGGTGATTCTTTTGCTACTTCAATCGCTGGCATAGCTTCGACTATAAGGTTTGCGTCATCAGTTGATTTGATAAGCTTAATGAATCCTTCGTTTGTTAGAACGCTTTCAATTTATTAGGGGGACTTGAAATAAAGTTGGGATAGTTTAAAGGACTTTCTGACTTTCCATCCATTTGAAAAACAAAAGCTGCTGAATGCAGGTGAAACTAAGGCGGGCAGAGTTATTTAGATTTTGTGGCTGGTGGTGCCTGCGAAAAGAAAGTCTAGAGTTAGTCAAATTGACTTGAGCGGTGTTTGGCGACGATATCAGTTCCTTTATGAAGTGTTAAACGGTATATTTTGTAAAGTTCTATTCAAAAACACTTGAAAGTTCTATTAAAACCTTTTAACTACGCAAAAACCTTACAAATTCTTGAAAATCATTCAAAACCTTAATGTCTCAATTATTTTCATGTTTTCAACTGACATCATCCGCAAACACCTTCTGTAATTATGTTGAAATGTTTACCGCAGTGGATCGAGCCACTTTGGGTGCTGGCTGCTTAATGTCAGATTTTGGCTTTGTGTTGACAGTTTTAGCTGTTGGCGTGGTGTTTTTTTGTGTTGAAACTGGTGTCTTTGGTTTAAATCCGTTTGTAGCTTGCTGTTGCACAGTCGACGCTGAAGCAGGTTTAGTTACAAGTGGCTTGACAGGTGATGGGGAGTGGGGTTTGGGAGATGGAACGGCCTTTGCAGGCGTCGGAGTGGAAGATTTGGGAGTTGAAATTGGAGTTACATTACCTGGCTTTTGAGGGGTACGTGGGGGAGATGACGATGAAGTTTTTGTGCCGTTTTTAGTGGGATCTTGAGGTGGTGCAACTGCGGTTTTGGCTTGTGCTTCAACAGATTTGGCTTCTTCAGCAGGTTTTGTTGGCTGAGACGCTTCAACTGGTTTCGCTTCTTTCACTTCAGTTTTTGTTTCAGGCTTCGCAGCTGTTTCATTGGCTGATGCAGGTTTTTTCGGTGAAGATTTCCTGGTATCAACCTTCGGTGCAACTGGCTTTGTTTTAGCAGCAGGTGCGGGCTTGGCAGAGGGTTTAGTTGGGACGTTTTTGACGGGTGATTTTGATTTTGACTCTTCTTTCTTCAGCGGCTTCGCGTCTTTCGAATCAACAGGAGACACAAAACCGCTTCCTTGCACGTTTTTTGAATCGGTAGGTCCTTTTTCTTCTTCTAATAGTTCTGCGACGTCCGACTTCTCAACGATCACCATGTTTTCATCAAGTTTGCAAGATTCTTCAGCGGGACTTGGTGGCACTTGAGCTGGGAGTGGAGTTGTTTCCGGTAGCACGATTGGTGCTTCAACTTTAGGTTCAGCCTTGGGCGATTCTTGTTTTGCAGTTTTTTGAGATTTATCGTGTTTTGGCGATTGTTGATTGGGCTTTTGCTGCTGTTTTGGAGATTCCACTTTGGGGGGTTCCGCCTTTTGCGCTTCTACTTTCGGCGACTCAACCTTTGGCGATTCAACTTTAGGTGAATCTTGTTTTGGCATTTCTAACTTGGGTAATTCTGCTTTTGGTGTTTGTTTGGGTGCTTCTGCCTTTGGTGGTTCTTGCTTTGGTGTTTCTTGCTTGGGTGCTTCTACCTTGGGTGGTTCTTGCTTAGATTTTTGTTGCTTGTTGTCTTTTTTTGAGTGGTTTTCCTTCGCTTTTTCTTGCTGTTTTGGTTGTTCAACTTTAGCTGGGGCTTTTTCTTCGACGGGTTCCTTTTGCACTGGTTTTTCTTTGACTGCTTCTTCAACTTTGACAAGCTCTTCAACTTTCTGTTCAACCGCTACAACTTCAGGTTCAATCGGAGACACACGTTCGGGCAAAGCAATTGGAGCTTTAGGCTTCTCTTCTTCTGGTGGAGGATCAGGTGCAGTTTTCAATATTTCCGCCATGCTTGGCTTTCCCCAAGCTGAACAAACTATCGGTTCTGGAGCTTTCTCTTCAATTTTTTCTTCTTGTGGTTTCGGAGTCGGCTTTGGATCTTCAGAGATTGATTTTGATTCACTCTTCTTCTTGTTTCTCTTTGAAGTCTTTGGTGTTGCGTTCTTGAGATCATTTGACACCTCAGTTGGTTTCACTTCTTCGACCTTGGCTGGGGCTTCTGCAACAGGTGCTTCAGTTTTTACGACTTCAACTGGCTTTGGTGCTTCTTGTTCCACAGTTTTAACTTCTTCAACTTTCGGCGCCACTATAGCTGCTTCTGCCTTTTGTTTCTTCAAAGCTTGCACTTCTTTTAGTTTACCAACATTTGCCATCAAAGTGTCCAACAGAGACGCACTAGAAGAAGAAAATTTGGCAACTGGCGGATCCGGTACCATAGTTCCGCAGTTTTCAAAGTGTTCCAACATTTTTCCTCTAACTTCGTTAGCCTTGATTTTGTGCAACTCAGTCTCCAAGTTCGCGATAATTTTCTGCTGCTTCTGCACTTTGTCGATTTCAGTCCTGGTCGTGTCCAGAACCTTGCTGATTTCTTCCATCAACTTGTCACGACTTTCAATCTCTTTGATCACGTCTTCCTTTTTGCGTGGCGTAATGTCCTTAACAGGCTTGATTTCTTGTGACAGTTTGACAATGTGGTCAGGCAACTTTGAATCAGGGCCTGACGCTTCAGAGCCCGATGTTTCTCCGCGCAAATATTTGTCTTTCGTTTCCTTGACCTTTGCTAATTCAGTTTCGAGACGACCGACGAAAGCTTGCTGTGCTTGCACATTCTTGAGTTCAAGTTTTGTGACTCCAATAACTTGTTCGATTCTGTCGACCAAATGTTCTGGTACCTCAGCTATCGGCTTGTCAACTGGTTTTGATGACTCTGCAAGCTGCTTTGAAAGATCCTTCAACGACTCTTGTTGTTCTTGCGCAACTTTGGCAGCACTTTTGTTGCAATCCAACACCATGTCGATCCTCTCCAAAAGTTTTTCACGCCTTGCAATCTCATTTTGAAGCATAATTTTTGCTTCTTGCTGTTCGCGGTCCTGCTTTTCTTGCAACTCGTCAAGAATCGATTTCTTTGAGTTACTTTGCTTCTTGTTCTTGCCTTTGCGCTGTTCTGGTTTTGGGACTTCAGGTTCAGCTGTCGGCGCTTCAACTCTGATCAGTTCAACACGTGGAAGCTCAACGGCTGGTTCAGCATCGTCTTCATCATCCTTTTCATCAGCAGCGTTGCCGTTCTTCTTCTTCTTGTTACGCTTGCGCTTCTTTTTGATGGTGTCGGTGCCATTTTCATTAGACTCAGTGACTTCTTCAGGTGCAATGACGGGCTTAGCTGGTTCTTGCTTCAATGGTTCAGCTTTTTGAGCTGCAACAGCTTTCGGCAAATCTTGAACGTTAATTTCTTGTGTGACATCTAGAGACAATTGATTAAAACAACAAGATTATTTCGAAGACACAAACAAACAACATTGCACAAATCTTACTCTTCTTCTTCTTGTTGCGCTTTCGTTTCTTCATCGTGCCTTCGTCCTTGACATTGTCAGCGTCATCTTCATTGTCGTCATCAGCAGTTGGCTTCTCTTCAATTATTGGTGGCGCTTGTTCAATTTTGGCAGGTGCAGTTTCAACTTTAGCAGGTTTTGATTCGTCTTTCAGTGGGACTACGGTTTTGACTGGTACAGACTCAACTTTAGCTGGTGCAGCTTCAACCTTAACTGGCACCTCAACTTTCGGGTTATTTTCAACAACTTCTGGCTTTGCTGCCGGTTTCTCTGCTTCAATCTTGACAGCTTCTTCCACCTTCACAGGTTCAACGACCGGCTTCGGGCCAGCTGTATTCTTGTTCTTCCCCTTCTTCCCCATCTCAGTTCAAGGCGACACTTTATCTCTGAAAAGTTCAAAAATATAGAAAACATTGCAACATGAATTAATTCACGAGACGAAAATGTCAAACAGAGGTAACACAATTTGAACACAAAAAGTGTAAGCTCAGAGCGACAACAGCTTTGTGGCTATTTATAAATGTGTAGTGGGCTTGCGTGCTTCGCCGCGACGAAGAAAATTTTGTTTGCTTTTTTCTGTGAAAAAGTTATGAAATTTTACACTTTGTATCGAGAATTTTATGATTCTTTGTGAAAATTTTTAATTGTAAAGTGAACTTGAAAACTAAGTATTACTACTTTAAAAATTAAATTTGTTTGGATATTCTTCTAGATATTGTTGTCTAGACATTTCAACACACCACCAAAGAAAATATTTTTCTCCACAATCATATGTATCGTTTAAAGTTCAATCACACACTTTTTCCTTCTCATCGCTTGCAGAAATGTTTAGAATGAGAACAAGACAGAATCAAGATCCAAAAATAGCCAACGAAAAGTTCTATTTTAATTTCTTATGTGAAAACGTTCTCAAACATAATTGGTACGATGACACGAAAAGTTCTTCAGACTTTTGGGATCAAAATTCTTTCCACACTCTCGAATTATTCAATTTTCACTGATTTTCCTGAAAAGCCGTAAATAGAAAACCTTTTGATTCTATGAAAATGTCTTGATGAGATTTTTCCCCGAAAATATTCGCAAACAAAATCTTCTTGAAGCAAATCGAATTATGTAATCGGAAATATTTAGTCAAAGCATCAATTGAAGTGAAATTTCATCAGTTTTCTTACAGACTCTTTAGGATATTTGTTTGTCTTCGTTCACTTCTCAAGGAAATTTCAATTTTAATAAGTGAAAGATTCTTCTTCTTCAACGATTGACTTGATCACCACACAAAACGAGACGTTTAATCGGTTGTAGGCCTAAACTTAGACTGAAAAGAAAATTCAACATGAGCGAAAGAAAACTTTTTCTGTGATCGCAGGAAAATTTACGAGAAAAAAGAGAAAATTTATTTGTGGAAACATAGGGTGAATAGTCGATTTAGCGGACGCAGTGAAATTATCTAACTTTCTTTGAAAAAATTCATGAAAATGTTGGTTGAAAATTCATTAGGCTTATAAAAATTTCGTGAGTTTCAATCAGAAGAGATTTCTATGAATTTTCATGAGTTTCAAACTGCAATAGTCTTCAGTTGTGGCTTCGGAAATCATCGAAGCGCTTGGTCGTAGCACTACAGCTTGTCATCAACTTTGGAACCGAATTCACGATATAGAATCATCGACTGTTTCTACTCGATCGACAACTCGATCGGTGATTCAGCTGTGATTGCTAACAGGAATATTTGATCTTCGTCGGAATTAGCTTGTACGGGATATGTTTGGCTATCAATAAACAAATTTGCAGAGAATTATGTCATTACTTATTGGTATAAGTTAGTGCCACTTTCAGATTATTTTCATAAATCCAAAGAATCGCTCAAAAAAGATGAAGGTTCTCCAAATTATTCTGCTGTTGGCACTCGTGTTTGATGTCTTGGCCCGTGGTGGTGGATGCGGTGGTCGAACCACTGACAATCCAGATTCCGTGAACAACGATGCTGATCAGATTGACCAAAGAAGCCAAAGGATCCGTCAAGTAAATGGAAGAAACCAACAACAAAACCTGCGAACCTCCAGATCACACGTCAGGTTAGCATTCGAAACGAAATGAAATGAAGTTTTTAGAATCAACGAAATAAAAATGATGTTTTATGGATTGATAGTCATGGTCTGATAGAAACAGATTCTTTACTTTTTATAGACAAAATCAACGATAAAAATTGTCACAATGTTTAAAGCCGTTTGCTTAGTCTAATGAAAACTGAACAATTATCTTCACACCAAAGATTTATGAATGGTTTTATCTATATGGTTTTAGAAATCGACTTGCAATAAAAAAAATTTGATTAAAATCATGAAAAACTAGATTTTTATTTAATTTTTAAAAATATTCAAATATCTTTTTGTTTTCGATCATCGCGTTCACGAGCTCTGTCATCGCCCTTTGTGGTAGTTCAGGAATCATTTTTTTTTTAAACTTCAATCGATGACAAATTTTCAAGTTTGTAAATTTCCTGAGCGTTTTCTTCGTTCAAGTTCTCCAAAATTGCTTCTTTGCACATCGTTTTAAACTGCGGAACATCAAACTGCGATGCAAGCTCGAGCAATTGAACTGCAATGTCTTCGTTTCTGATGATTCCTGATAGGAAGTAGTCGATGAAGTCTTCAAAGGCCTCAGCGCTGAAATCTTTGATGTCCTTGAAGATCTTTGCGCCTTCTTCTGCGTCGTCCGAGAACATTTTTTCAAAGACCGAACTTTGAGAAGCACCCCGCCAAATGAAGTTCTGCGCTCCACACCCTGCTGATACGAAACATGATCAGTTATTGGGGACTCTCCTTTGCTCGATCCAGTGAAGACTCTCGTCGTGATCGGCCGTCTCTGATGAAAAATTACTTGAAGAAGCAATTTTGAGCAATTTTCAGACAAGTCATTTTAAGTACGACCCGTGTGACAGTGGTGTAAAAGTACAATTCAATCCTGGAAAAAACTTGAAGAACCCCAACATTCTAAAAAATTCTAAAAATTACGAAAATGTGCATTGGAAAACAAATTTAAATATTTAAAACTCAAAATTCTTTTAGTTTTTCAATTCAATTATTTATTACGTCAGCAATAATTCATGCTTGTTAAAATAAGTGTGAGAGTACAATTCATGATGAAATAGTTATGATACATTATTGTCAGTTTTAATTCATGTAAAAAAGCTCCATTACACGTTATTGTCTTGTTCAAGTAATTTTTGTCATTTTTATTAGAACATATTGTGATTTTTTTGTATGACAAATGTTTCGTCTGGTGACGAGACGCCTAAGCCTATCAGAAAGGTCAAAAGTTCAACATGAAAAGAAGTAAAATTGATTCAACATTTGACGAATCTAAAGTGTTTCGATGTCAAGACAGTGATGAGAAGGATGTGAACAGTAAGCAATGTAAAATACGCGTAGTTTTCACTGATATCGTCATAGACACAAAAATTGTCTAGCTCGAAACAAGTTCCAAAATGTATTTATCTTGTGAACATTTGCTTTGACTTGAGTTGGAATTGATTTTCGTTGGTTATGCAATAAACAAAACAGTTCGGGTTGGAATGTCTAGGATCAAAACATCTAGAAAATCTAGATAATTGCACCAACAATTCAAACCACAATAAAAGAACAAGCAATAATTGAGTTTGTAACTTGAACAGTACGGAACAGAAAATGTCGTTAAAACAATTTATTTTATTAACAGTTAAAAAACATGGCAAGGCAATTAACATAAAAACGTTTAGACTTGCCGTGATCATGAAAAGGTTTCCTTAAACACTAATTTTATTGTCGAATGTTACTTCGAATAGCTTTGATTACTTACTATAAGAATAGAATCAGTTTCATTTATTGTCAATGATTTTTCTTGTTGCGCTCACGAAACATTAATTAAGTTCAAATACTTTTATAATAAACAAATTTGCCGATTTCAAATCTTAAAATTGACATTTTCAAATATTATTTTTCATGGTTCACGTTATTGTCAATGTTTTCCATAGAAAATGAATGTTGCACTGGTTTGTAAAAAGGGGAAACTTCAGGACTTGTGCTGTCTCTTTCCACTCCCTTAAAATTCCCGCGATGATTTAACGTTTTCCTTTCCAACATTAGGCAAAGGAAGGAATGAACGCAAGTAAACTGAGCCTCGCCAAGAATCGTTTTCAGCTCAAACTTCTCGATTATGTTTAAATATGTTCACGTTTTCTGATAAATTTCCAATGATTGTTGGTTGATTTTCCAAATTGAAGACTTACTAGCTAGAATCACTCACTCGCACTCCATCGCACCACATTCACACAGATATGTTTTTTTGTAGATACCGCATGGTTGGTTTTCTTTTGATAAACGCTTGCTTTTCATCTCATGCATTTGGTTTATTCGTTATAGTAACTTTTGTGTTTCATCTCTCCCGCATTAGAGGGCAGTTCATAGGTATTGTCACATGATAAAATGTGGAAAATAATAAAAAGAAGTTACATTTTAATTCACGACTGTTGGATTTTTAAATTTTAAACTTGTCTAGTAGCCGAATCAGTTCCAAAAACTAAATTTCAATAAACAAAAAGTTCTTTTGTTTGAAGTGAAGTGCAACAAAAGTTGCTTGTTTTCAGAAGTTCTTGTTTTAGCAGTTAAAGTGTTAGAAAATCTGGCCTACAATTATTTGAAATTAAAAAATCTAGAAGTTTTCCACCTTATCACGTAACGTTCCGCACAAACAAACGCCGATTTTAAAGATTTATCTAAATTGATTTAAAATGGTTTAAATTTTCTCGAGTTTAATGAATGAAAATTGTATTTAACTCTTAACTAGCGCTTTTGAAGCACCGCAACTGTTTGTGCATGTTCAAAGGACTATTTTTGTGTAACTATAAGGAATAACTTTGCAATTTGATAGATAAAGGAATCGAAAGGATGCTGAAAAGCAGCGTTAGCAAATTTGCAACCATCGACCTACTTACACCATTTCTGTGCAATGTTGTGCCGGGTGCAACGACGTGAATTTTCCAGCCGAGGTTGTTGTGCGTGTAACACTAGAAAAATTGAAAAATTAACGCTGAATTACATTTTTTTATACAAATTCAAACCTGATAATAAACTAAATTGGGAGTGTCCATTGAAACGGTCCAGTTCATGACAGCTGGTTCTCCGCTTTCACACTCAAGCTTCAAAGTTTTCTTGTACGCTTCAAACGTCTCAATTTCCGTTGACTTGTCGACCGTTAAGTGCTGCCACTCGCAATACCGTCCCGCTGCTGTAGGTCTCGGGTATCCGTCATCTTCATAAGCGACACCAGCGTAGACAGTTTGTCGGGACTGCTTAGATTGTGACTTTTGCCCGTAGCCGCCTTCGTCAGAGTCACTGATGTAAAACGGATGGTATCTGAAAGAAAAAGGTTAATTGAATTAGAGTTTGAGGCTTTTGGTGAAGAATTTTGTCTTCAGTTTATGTGACTTTAAAGGATTGACGGCATTTTTCCAGTCAAGATGTGCTAAAGTGATTTAAATTAAAGTCAAGTCAAAATAAATGACTTCAAACTCAACTTAGTATTAAATTTGAGTTTTAAAACATGTTTTTAGTGCAACTTGGTTTTTGATAGTTCATTAAACTGCTAAATTATTTATGACTTCGTCCACAATTTATCCCCGATCATACCTTGCCGGTTGTGTTTCATCATTTCCACCCTCAACAAGGAACGTGTAAGTCTGACCACGTTCAACGTACAACTCGGGGATGAGTAGATCGTTCAAATACCAGGCGATTCCCCATGATGGATGACCTGTCAACAAAGCTTAAAGTTAGAAACACCCTTGAGACTTCCGCACAGCGTAAAGCACCTGTGATGGCTGTGTAGCCACGCTTTCCACCTGTTGGTCCGATTCGCACTGTGATAACGTTCTCGCCTATTAAAGTTCTTGCTGGCCAAGGTTTCACCACATTTTCACCCTTTCGGTCGTACAAAGATGACGTGCACGAGTGTTCGTTCTTAGACGAGAAATCCATTTTGATGTCGTCAGTCGTGTGTTCTTCCCCGGAGTGTGAATGCGAGTTTACTTCATTTCTTGCGTTCAAAGGGCCGATGGCGGCAATGACGTTCACTTCACGGTCAAGTGGAATGGCGATGTCGTTGACTGGCTCGTTAGTTTGCAAAAATCGCTTGTATTTGATATAAGTCACACCATTGTTACGTTCGCCAGCCACTGTAAGATTGAAAATTATGAAACAAAGTCCAAAGTACGTCAGTAAACAAAACTTACAATACACAGCGTCGTTCTTTCCGCCAATTCGTTCATCTGGACACGCGCCTTGTTTGCCATCGCACTGCGAGAGATGCGAGATGTAATAATCTTCGACGCGGAATCTTAATTGGCTTTTATCGTAAAAAGCTACGACGACATCACCGTTCACCATCTGTGACCGGCCGTTCGCCCCCGATAATCCAAACGCCATGTACTGGTCTTCGTTTATTCGACCATACAACTCTATCACCACCGAATCTTTCACAATTTCCCATTGGATTTGTAGCTTTCCGTCGATAATTTCTTTGCAGTTCTTTGCCTTTGGTTGCTGCGTTGTTGTTGTCGTCTGGAAAAGCAAAATGTTTATGTTAACATGTTCTTGAGGAAGAAAAGTCCTACAACTTACAGGATTATACCACCACTCAGGCTGTTAAATTGAGGTTAGGGGTTAGTTAGTGTTAGTCAATAAGGGATCAATTTCGTTGATGGGAAGTGTTCATAAGTGATGGTTTTGAAAGCATAAGAAACTGACTTGAAGGGTTTCTTTACTTTCACGACACAACAGATTGAAACCAAAATTTTTTACTTCAATCCTGGGTATTAATGAAAACCTATAAATCCTATTTTTCCACCACACTTATGAACAATCCCTTGAAACAAAACAAAAACTTACCGTTATCTTAGTCTGACCAAGCGCCGGCGGGACATCCAAATCTTTTGGGATGAAGATATGACCGAAGTTGTGCCGATATTCGACGC
>JPYR01000658.1:7474-17601 GCA_000775305.1 Belgica antarctica | reverse complement strand
AGTGAAAAATTAATTGGATTAAATTTTGTTCCTTCGTTTTTTCTTTGTTTTTACTATTTTCAGATTTTTTACGAAGGGAAATGTAATTTTCAGAGTCAAACAATGGCAGTGACACGAAGTGGAAGATCATAGATTGGTAAAAGGCCCATAAAGGCAGTTTTGCAGTCATTGATGAAAGAAAAAAAATAAAGTGTTAGGACAAATGGGAAGAAAGCTGCCATAGCAAGTTTTTAAGTAATCAATAAATCGATTTTATTTATTTTTCTCTTATCATTGCAGTCCTTCTTTTCTTCGCATCGTCATTTTTCACCCAATTTCACATGATTCAATCGATAAAGCTCTGTGTGATTGAATTTCCATCAGTGTGAAACATCTGAGTGAAACGGCAACCCAAAATAATAGGGACTGATGAATTAAATTGACCTTGCGTTAATCTTATCCATTGGAGATTTTTCATCAGATAGCTGTATCTCGAGATCGTTTCAATCAAGTTCAGAAGAGTTAAGTTAATTTGCTTTCAATTTGAGACAGAGAACAATCGGCTAAATCAAACGATTCTTGTTAGTAGATCTTCGTTAACTCGACTCCAGCATCCTTCGTCAGTAATGGAAATTGTGTCTGACATATCTGAACATTCCAACCAAATTAAGGGATTCTCCTTATCTCGATTCAGTTCATGCTTTCAATTTGAAGAGTTTAGCATAATGAAAGAGACGTGATTTTCCTATTACAATGGGCTTGTTTTTTTGTATGCAAATCGATGAATACTTAATGAACTATAAAGTCAACATTGGATTACTTGACCAGTATGGCATTAGTTGACCGGGCATTTTCTTAAGAACTACAAACTTTAGAGACTTGGTTTTTTTACTGAAGGAATATTTAGACCTTTAATATTATTTCAGTAGAAAAACTAAGTCTCTAAGTTGTGTGGTTCTCAAGAAAGGTGCCCGGTCAACTAATGCAATACTGGTGAAGTAATCCAATGTTGACTCTAAATTTATAAATCGAACAATTTTGTAGGAAAAAAATCTCATGGATTTTAATTCGTAAACGTTGATAGTTTTGCCTTGACCTTCACTGAGTTTTCCGGTTGTTTTGTATGGTAAAATTAGAATCATTAAAATAAAAAAAAATACATCTGAAGCGACCCAAACTCAACAACCCTTAAAAGAGTCTTTGTGAAAAAAAATTCTTATTTTCTTTTCGTACCCATTTATAAAGGAATGTACAAAAATTTTAATTTAATATCGAGCATTCGCCTGGCCTATAATCGATAGTCAATAAACTCTATGGATTACGGAAATGATTACCATAAATAGGGACTAAGCGCTATTGGTGAGAGTTTCCTCTCGAATTCATTAATTTTTAAATTTTAAATTCCACACATTAAAAGCAGTAATTAAAATGCAAACTCACCTCTCTCAACTTTAGTCATCGATAATCCACGTCGAGGTGAGCGAATTACTCGAAAGCACGAAGAGCTTATGTATCTCAAAAAGCTATGGTGTTCACGATCATCGCTGGTGTTGCTGATTGCTGCCGCGTTTCTCGCTATTTCAGAGGAACGACAAGACGACGACGACGAGTTTTCCGAGTCTCGTCGATCCTTCTTGATGCAAATGCAGCTGCGTAGCATTTCTTAAAATCAAAAATGTTATCCGTGCTCCTGAATAAGCAAGCGAAACTACTGATTCCAGCAATTTTTCACTTGAGTTGATATTCAATGCACCAACGACGATACCACTGAAAGTTCGAGTATAATATATTTTTAATGGTTTTGAACTTTTCATGAATTTTCACGGAACACAATTTAAATACGATTCGAGGTTGAACATGATTGATAAAAGAGAAGAGTCTACTTCAATGCATTGCTTTACAACGTTTTCTTTAGTTCACAAAATCTAATTTCAATTCTAATTGAACGTTTTCTGGGGACTCGATAGAAACATATACGTTTGCGGGAAAAATAAATCTCATAAAAAAGCTCATGGGGCTTAAGACGCGGGTATAATAATGTAATCAAAGAAAAAGCATTTAAAAATTCACAGCGCATTCGTTGTTTCTGAGTTTTGTGATTAGCATAAAAAAGTACAAAAATAAGAAATTTACACGGTTTAAGACATCTTTTGAATTGCTGAATAGAAATTATCCTTAATATTTCAAATTTTCTCTCCACCAGACTAGAAAAACACCGTTTTGCAAACTAAGCAAGTCTGCTGTCTGAGTCAAACTTGATAAAAAGCTAGCAGAAATTTTATCTGTCGTTCTAAGCGAAAGTTTATCTAAAAATTCTGCCATCATTTGTTTTCAACCTTGAAGCACACAGCATCCCGACTGGCTGAGAAAAGACATCTAAAGATAATCACGGAAAAGTTGCCCAAGTTTGAGGCACTGTGAGATAAAGACAAGGAAATCTCGTACAAAAGAAATGCATCCATAAACTTCTCGAAGGAAACTCGTTAATTGAAGACAATAAAATGTTATCGTAATAACGTTAGTTCAATCTTGATCCACAAAATTCCACAACAAGCACAAGTTTGGTGATAAAAAAATCATACACTTGAAGAATGGCGTTTCTTAACAACTTCATCAATCTTTTTTGATTCTTACATTTTATTTTGTAAGTGCTATTGAAAATAAATAACTTTTCTATTTTTTCATATCACAGCAACTCAAATTTTATCTCCTACCACAAGGAGCACCGAATGAACACTGGAAAAGATTTTCGCAAAGCTTTTCTTTCTCAAACATTTCCTTTTTCCCTCCGAAAGGTTATTTTTGCTTACGGATGACGTCACAAAATATTTCCACTCGCAAGTCCTTTGGAATTCTCATTGCCTAACGGAAAATTCACATGCAAGGAGCGACATATATGTAATTTGAAAAAATGTATTATTCGAAAAATTTGCAATAAACTTCAAGAAATTAATTGAAAGAAATAGATGTTGGTAAGAAATTAAAAAAAATCATTCATTTAACATTGTGAAGAAGTCACAAGTGACAGATGAATTGGCCTTTGAGATAGAGAAATCAGTTTACCAACAATTGTGCTAATTGGAACTTATAGAGACGGTCTAGAGCGCCTAAAATTGATTTAAGTGTTTTGTTTTCGTTAAATTTATAACGGATCTGGTATTTCATCTTCAAAAAGACTTGCTTTGAATTATGCACTGTAAAATGTTATATTGAGACGATCTTGAAAAGTTGTTTCTTCTTGTAAATCCAATATTCAGTACTGCAGCCGATCCCTTCACAAACAAGAAACCGTGCCATACAACAGCCGATCCATTGTACGGTTCTAACAAAGCTTGCGAGGGGTAGAGAATATTTATCAGTTTGTTTTGCCTCGAATTATCTAAAAAATTAAATTATTTGTGCTAGATCTTTTCTAGTGAAGCAGAAAACAACAAACTTCATATTTTGTCCGCGAGTTGATAATCAAGCATAAGTCTCAAAATGCCCAGCGACAAGAAAAAGTCGAGACATCAGAGTGAATCTGAATCTTCAAGTTCGTCCAGCTCTGATTCTGACGACAAACATAAGAAAAGCAAAAAGTCATCGAAACAAGGGCCATCTGAGAAACAAGGGCCATCTGAGAAACATGGTCACAGTGATAAGGAAGAAAAATCGGCGCAATCAATCTGGGACAGTCCAAAACGCCAATCATCATCAAAGCAAGAAGAGAGGAGACGAGAGCGAAGGCGGTTCGTTAGAAGTCTGTAAAAATTACAGCTTAATTAAATACATTTCTTTTTAGATCACAAAATGACGATGATCGAGACTCTTCAAGGCACAGAAACCGTGATGATGAGCGAAGAAACGATTCGAATCGTAAACGCTCACCAGCCCGAAGAGACAGACGAAGCCCACAAGAACGGCGCCGGGACGATGAGCCAAGAAACGAAAAAAGGGATTCCAGGCGAGATAGAGACGATCGAAGAGATGACCGTCGCAAAAGAAGCGGTTCCAGAGACAGGCCGTTTAAAAATCCAGGTGGCGGCGGATTCAAGCAGCGGAGATTCAACAACAAGGAAGAAGATGACAGCAACTACGAGTGGGGAAAACGGGATGTGAAGAAGGAAGAAGAACCCGAAGTTGAGAAAGAGAAGCCCAATTTCGGTTTATCTGGAAAGCTGACTGAAGAGACGAACAAGGTCAACGGAATTGTTATCAAATATGCTGAGCCCCCTGAAGCCAAGATTCCCAAAAGACGATGGAGGTTGTACCCATTCAAAGGCGAGACTGCACTGTCAACACTCTACATTCATCGCCAGAGCGCGTTTTTAATTGGCCGCGACAGAAAAGTGTGCGACATCGCCGTCGATCATCCATCTTGCTCAAAGCAGCACGCAGCGTTGCAGTATCGTCTGGTGCCGTTTGAAAGAGAAGATGGCTCTACCGGAAAGCGTGTCCGTCCTTACATAATCGACTTGGAGTCTTCGAATGGAACTTTTGTGAACAACAACAAAATTGACCCGAAGAAATACGTTGAACTTCTGGAAAAAGATGTCGTAAAGTTTGGCTTTAGTTCCAGAGAATACGTAATGTTGCATGAAGCCAGCAAGGTAATTTGAGTTATATTTATTATTAAAGTGATAATCAAAAATGTATTATTTGACACCCAACAGGACGAAGCAGAAGACGACAATGTCGAAGTAGCTGAAGAAGCTCCAGCAGCTGAGAATTGAGTTTAAATTTCTAATTGAAACTGTTGTTCAAAAGCTGAATAAAATCACTGAACTTAATAACGCGCGTACAAGTTTCAGCATGTAATTCTAATTTCGATAGCTTAACAGGCTATAAAAACTTGATAAGCTCTAGTTATCGAAAACTCTCAAAGGATGATGTTTATATTTTGCTTTGCAATATTGGCGATTCTGAAAGGCACCTTTGCACAAGTCATTGGTGGAGAAAACTTTCAAGGTGCAGGACCAATCATTTTGTATCCTCGACCACCTGACTTTACACCCCACTCTCCAATCATTATGATCCCAAAGGCAACCGACGTTCAACTAAGAGAATTAATCGTAAGTGTGGAGAAAAAAGGTTTAAATTATGATAACACTTTCCAATTAACAGGAACAAATGGCAGTGGAGACTGTACGAGGCAAAAGGACCAACTTTTAAAAATAGCTTGAGAGTTTATTATAAAAAATTGGTTGTTCAGACTACATCACGGAAGCTTAAGCTTAAACTTAAATTTGCCTGGTTTTCTTCGACCTGCTTCTTCACTTTGACTTCTCGATCAGTGGATATTATTTTCATCTTGTCAATGGTTGATAGATTTATGAAGATTGCGTTAAAGTTGTACAAATCAGTTTGGAGCTGACGAAAAAGTTTCGCTTTCAGCAAAATGTTCTGAACCGGACTGCTATCGACAGCGTGATCATTTAGGTTCAAAACAAGATGCAAGGTTTCTTTGATGTTTCGGATATGGTCAGCAGCAAAAATAGTCTTCAAAAGTCTTCGGACCAAGTATCCGCGGATAAACTTTTGAATAACAGTTGCCGCTCTGGCCCTTGCATCTTCTTCATTCATGATCGTTTTGTCTTCGGTGCTTCCACTTTGGCTTTGCAGACAAGTTTTGAATTCGGTAAATTCATCGTCAGAGACTTCCGAGTAACTTGGACCAACTGAAGAATTTAGCGGAGTTGATGTTGTGAAGTTTGACTGAAGGGTTGTAAGAAGAGATCGCTGCTCGCTGGTGAATTTCTCCTTCAGGCTTTCCATCGCGGCCAAATATTCTTGTTTCTGTCTTTCAATCAGGTCTTTCAAGCAGGCTTGTTGAATGTTGACTGCTGGCGTGATCTCATTTTGATAAATCGACGAAATCGGTGTAATTGACATCTTGTCATTTAATTCGTTTTTCAGATCTTTCGAACAAGAGCTTTTGTCGATCACTTCCTCATCGAAATCAGAAACGATCGATTGCAGTGAAGCAGGTCCATCCAAAACGGTCAGTTCAGAGATCTTGTCAGACTCTGAAGAGTCCACAGAAATTTTGGGCAAAACATTCGAGTCAAAAAACCCTTCGACCAAAGTGTAAGACAAGCGTCGTCCCGAAGTCCGATCATCGATTCCCTCGTCACGTTCATCCTTCTCAGACAAACGTTTTGCAAGGTTCTCGCGATCCTTCGCTTCTTTCAGCTGCCATCGGAGCTCTGACGCTCGACTTAAGTCACGGATTTTAAGAATCTCTTCTCGCAGTTTCGCATCGATCTGGTAGAGTATTCGAATTAGTTTCAATAATTAATCAATTGACTTGATAACTCACAATTGGTGGCAAGATCGACGAGCCGTTGATTTTAAAAATTGACTTAAATACTGTAGTTTGCATTTTAACTAAGTGAATGAACGGAACAACGCTCGTTGACAACGGAAAATTTGTTTGTTTTGATCAGAGAGAAACTGCCGCTTTGTCGCTGGCGTTGAATTTAGCCATGACACATTTCGCATATCACCAACGTCGAACTGATCTTTGATCTGTGATCTTACTCCGAGCTTTCCAAACTAAAGCTCTGTTGCAACTTTCACGCTCTCTTAACAAAAGCTCATAAAACTTTTCGTATTTGCTTATTTGTGAAAAAGTTTCCTATTTATTGTAAACAAATTGATTATTATCCTGGCGTGAATCAGCAGACAAGTAATAATAACTCAATCATATAATCAATTAAGATTTAACTCCAAGCGCAAATAATAATTTATAGTATTAATTGATTGTTTGCAATGTCCAGCAATTAATGTGAAATATTTAAACGCGGTATAAATCCACCCCGATTAATTAAACGTTTCGCATACCAAAATTCACTTTTTTCTTCGTGTGGCTGTATTTTCTGGCTGTATGTTTCACTTTTATTTTCTTTTATTCACGAGAAGGCAGCTTTATTCCGTTTAGTTGTTTTTGAGACGTCGAGCGGTGAACACAAAACGTGGAAAGAAAAAAATCGAAGGCGAGCGTAAAAAAATCAAGAAAAGAGAGTGGTAAAGAAACAAATCTGCAAAAAGTTCATTGTCTTTTAATTGAAAATAAAAATAAATTACGTAAGCGCCCTGACGAAAAAATTTAACGAGGCGACTGAAAGAAGAGTTTTGATAACGTGAAATTATTCCAAATATGATCAACGCGTCCGTTCGCGTTGTAACGGATATCAAACCACGAGCGAAATAAATATTTCTTGCTCGATGTCTGGAATATTAGTTGTGCAATTATTACTTTTCTACGCAAGTGGAGAAAATTCAATTAAATTTCTATTACTTTGCATTTCTCCAATACAGAAATTAAAACTCCACATCGATTAAAAAAAGTTCAAATTAAGTTTTGTGGATGTGTAAATAAAAAAAAAAGAAGTTTAAGCATTTATAGAAATTCAATGAACGTGGTAAGTGAACAATTTCTTATTGAAACGATTTTTTTTCATGTACTGGCATTGAAATCTTTCCAATCTTGATCGAAAAAGCGAATACGACACCGAATAAAAAGTGCACGAAGTGAATTGCGTAGACATTGAAGTAAAAGTGAAGGATGAAAAATTGGAGAAAAATATTTAAAGTCAATTCGGTGATGAACGAGTTAACGCTCGTTGCATTCACGATATTAATAAATTTATCAGATTTTGCGCCTTCACGATTTCTCTACAACTTCACCTAGTTTTCTTTTTCTCTTGCACTGCAGCATTCTCAACATCGGAGTTAGAAATTGCAAGCAAAGTGACTAATGTTAGCGACAATGTTTCTTTGTTGCAACCAAAAAATAGCTGAAATTAAACATGAGATGAAAATGAGTCAAGTGGT
Organism: Belgica antarctica; assembly: GCA_000775305.1. Lineage (NCBI taxonomy): Eukaryota > Metazoa > Arthropoda > Insecta > Diptera > Chironomidae > Belgica > Belgica antarctica. The sequence continues at coordinate 9,807 of JPYR01000658.1, read as the reverse complement.
GTTTTCTCAAGGGCCTGTGCGGAAGTTATATGGAGGGTTTGGTAACAGCCATTTAAGGTAGTGGCAAACTGTCGAAGCCATTAATTAATTTGATGCATGGTGCTGCAAAATTGATGTTAAAGTGTTTCTGACATACCCACGTACTTTTCACTCGAACCAGTTCTTTAAAGATGTAGCCCATCTCATCACTTACAAACGCATCCCAATACAAACCATAATTTACAAAGTTGCGACTTTAAACTCCTTTTTAACGAAATGCCATTTCGTTATGTAAGTTCCTCGACCAGCTCGCATATTGTGTTAAAATTGATCTTTAATATTCAGGTCTGATGATTCAATCGAAATTCCACACATATTCAGCATCTTTCCTCCTCATTCGCTTTCGTTGCTGTTGTCTTTGCGTTTTATAAACAAAAGAAGAAATTTTCAATAGCGTTTTCAAGCAAGTCGACTATTTGTTCGGTTTCATGTCTGGAAGTAATTAGCGGAACACGGAATACCCAAAAATCAATAGAGTGCAAAAATTGTATTAAATAAATATTATAACATCTTTTCTTATTGATAGAAAGTTTTTCAGGCCTTTCCGTAACTCTTCTCGATACTTTTTACTTTTTTTCTACCACTACTTCGAAAAATTGCGATACGCGATGCACGACATCATCAAAATCACTCTTCGGCTACTCTTCGCTTATGCTATTGAAATAAAAGTGAAATTTTTTATCGCGCTTTTAAGGTAAACTTGACGATAATCTCAGCGTTCGACGGAAGGTGCCAATTTTTCGTCATTGCATAAAAGACCCAAGCTAATGTGCGGCGGAGAAAATAATTGCTTTTTAAACAGTCACATTTATACCGCTTACATTAAATTTATTCAAACGCTGGCTGGAAAATGACGACAGACGTCAGTCAAACACGTAAGACATTTAATAATTTAACGAAGATGGGTCGAATGATTACGGGGGCTGCACCTTGTGCTTGAATCCTGAGAAATTATCGTGAACCGGATTTAATCGTGCGAAATTTTAAATACATTTTGTTGAACGGTGTTTAAGAAATCCATTTCATTCGAATTATTTTATTTATGCGGATCCTTGCACCTCGAAGACTTTGCCAAATCAAACTTAAATTGTATTCAAATCCAAAACGACTTCGGCATGATATATTATCCGTATCCGATCAACACCGTTTAAGGCACAACACATTATTTATGAATCGCGCCAAGATAATCTTGAACTCCCGCTGAAGTGGTCAAATTAAAGAGATTCAAAAACGCTTCAGAATGATCGCCAACCAAAAAATAGTTTTCAAAAGAAATTCAGCGAAACAAGAAACCAAAAATCTCACGTCAACGATCAGACTTGGTCCATTCACGTTTGCATTTTAATCAAAGCAAAATAAAAGGCTTTTCGAACACAACGACAAAAAGTCGCCGGCCTTGACTGTGCTATGGCAGATAAAGCTCAGCATGACATTGTTACAAACACCAGAAACGCCAGACTGACTTTTGACTTTTCTCATTCACGTTATCGATACAGTTACCCACCTTTTTATTATCTTCGTTATATTGGCAATGTTTCTTGTAAAAAATAGCCGTCACACATAGCCGTGTGTCATTTAACGTAAAAATGGGAATGCTTAAGCAATAAATCTGATTATTATATAATCGTCACCTGAAACGGCATTCTTTCCTCCATTTTTTGCTTTTTATACGAAAAAGAAATAAAAATATGGATTTTATAATGCGAACGGATTGAATCATCGCTTGTCCCAAACTGAACAAACAATATTCAGTTAGACTCGTTGAATGACCGTGATTTCTGCGCCTTGAGAGCATGACAACAAAAAAAGTTCATCCAAAGTCACTAGAACAATAGGTCAATTAATGTTGAGATTTTTAATGTTGCATCTTCCGTTTCGCTTAATTGAATGAAGTGGCTTCAATCGTCACTTGGTTACCGCAAAATCATTTATGACACGACTTGAGGCTACAGTTTTGATCTATTGTTGCAATTAATTCAGTTCAATCGTCCGGAATGGAATACACTGCTGAATTAAGTAACTTAAACCTCTTCTTGTTTTGGAGTCTTGTCTTGAACTCAATAAAAAGGTGCAAGAAACGTTTTCGAGTTTTTGCTATTCGAGTTAGTTTTCATTATGGGAGAATTCAGTGTACAATTTGTTGGCATTTGCAAACGGGTGGATACAGACAGCAAAAACATTACAAAATGGAATTAATTTTGAACTTTTTTATTATTGGCGCTGGAATGTTATTGAAATATTTGACATTTTGAAATGTGAATGAAAAGTGCATAGTTGAAGTAGCGGGAATACGC
>JPYR01000657.1:8633-30441 GCA_000775305.1 Belgica antarctica | reverse complement strand
AGCTCAATGCAAAAAACGAAGTTGCAGTTTCCAGTAAAAGTAATTCTGTTGATGGAAATCGGACCGGATGAGTTGTTCAGCAATTGAAACTTAACCGTTCAAAAGCTGCTGGAGCTTCATTCAAACATGCGGAGAAGTAATTAAGAGCTTTGCATACTTTTTCATGTGCTTCCTTGTAAAATTTCTAGCATTCACCATTTTCCATAAATGCTCTCTCAGAAACTCATAAATCCATTAAAACCATTCCGTTATCTATATTGCCTTCAATCCTTGTGTGTGCGATTAACTAAAATAATGTTCTATGTAATGGTTGTGTATCGTGCATGTGTTCTAGCGTCGATATACTGATATGGGTTGTGAAATTTAGTTTTTATTCCACTTTGTCGGTTGCCATCGTGAAGAAAATGTTTCACTTCTAAATAAGCTTCAAGTAGCAATTTAATTTAAATTTTCCAAACAATAATCAAATTTAAGAAGCTTTTCTATCGTTCCATCTCACTCGTGGCTGCGAAAGGGCTGGTGAAAGTGGGGTTGAGGTTATGACTTAATTTTTATGTTTTTATGTATTTATATGTTTTACTGAGATATTCTAACGAAGATTGAATCAAGATTTCGAGACTAGATTTTTGTCCTCACTTTTGCAGCTTCTGCAGCTTCATACTCCTAACAAATTTGTATCTAACTCGTAAATGTATATCGTGCATAAAAGCTACGGTTGCCTTATGAGATGTATGTAATTACATAGCAACATTTTAAATATAATATTTCTGCCAAGTTTAATCCTGTAACTGTTGGAAAGGATGCCGAGAATAAAAGCAAGATTTAATAGGATTTGAAAAGGGTGCAGAAATGATCCATCAATGATGCCGGTTGCTAGTTTACATACACACAGTCTGTCGCTGAATAGCATTAGGTAATGAAATTTGTTGCTGTGCTTCCAATATGTCTTACTTCGAGATTCCGTACAGAATCGTTGAAGAGTCTATCAAAACGATTTTCTCAGATGACTCGCCGGAAAGAAGACGAGAGAAGAAAAATTGAAAAATCGAATCAATAAAAGCATCATCTATCAAGCCATAAGTAATCATGCAAAACGAGCATTTTCTCGATTCCCTTTTATCGGAAACTTTTATTTTCTCTCTCTCAAACATGGAACATAATTGAAAATCATTAAGAAATCAAGAAGGAATTATAAAAATGCAGCATAATCGTGTTTAATTTCATGTTATCAATTTTCCCCCATTACCAATAAAGACACACATCAAGAAGGTAAAAAGAAAGAGGGCGAAACGAATTGAAGAAAAAAGTAAGATTCTGGCGAGTCATTTGCTATTGTTGAAGGAGTATTAGATTCTTTCACTTTTTCTTGTAGGTTTTCGAGAGGGGATTTGGATTAGACACACGACAAAAAACCAAGTCTTTTTCATGATGAAGATTACACGACGCATTCTGATACGCTCGAACCGTTACAATCGAATTTTTTTTGAGCAATTCTTATCGCCTCGTTTTCTTGATACGCGCCCAGGGAGAAATTGTAAACAAGATAATGATATCTTTAATGGAAATTTATTATCCGTCGAACTTTGGCTTACGCATTAGCGAGATGATGGTTGAGAAAAAGACGAATAAGAAGTCAGAATCACATCAATGGAGGTGGGAACCTTCTAGGAGAAGCTGAAAAAAATGTTTTCTTGTAAGTTAGTTTGGTCGTCAAGTATAAAATAAATTAAAGGGCAAACTTTGAATGTACAAATGGATGAAAACATTTTCAACAAATTTAAATAAGATACATAATGGCGTTCTTCTTTTAAAAAGCTTATAGATCATTTCAGTACAGTCACCATTCAAGGGTAAAACCTAGGTAAAACCATGAAAACTTTATCATTTCAAAAATTTACAAATAATTTTCATTGAAATAGTTCCTAATAAAAATTAATTTTGATCTTTTCGAACAAGAAGGTTTCTGACTGCCACAAAAAAGCGAGAAATCCATTAAATGTTTTCCGTATCATTTTATTGTTGCGTTGGAAAAGCACACAGAAGCATTATTACAGCATATTTAATCGCAAACGTACTGGCAGCATCTAATCCAATCCACCCGTAAGTAGGAAAATGGATTTTCTGTTGTGGAAACGTGCGCTACGCCGAAAAGAATCGGGCTCGAATAAAAAATGAGTTTACATCAAAATTCACTTTGCAAGTGCCGAGATGTGAAAATAAAAGTCACTGGAAACTTGCAATTTTCAGCTGAAACATGATTATTTACTCGAGCGGTTGCGCTCGTGCACATAATGAATGGATTCATGAGAGACAGAAGTTCAAACATAGAAACACCGAGTTAATTAATTCATTAGGGAATGTCGACAAATGATTTAATTAAATATTCGAGTGTATCGCGATAATGTTTACCCCAAATGTATGTACGCGATGTCAGCCACTCGTAGTTCCATCCCCATTATGACATAATAACCCATTTGCTTGTGAAACAAGTCCCTGTTCTATCTACGGGGCAGTACGTGAAGGTCGTCATTGGAAATCGGTAACGGAAAATTACCTGCTTAATCATTGATTAGACGGAAAATTATCTGGGAAAAAGGGAAAATTGTTTTGGGAACCAGGCAGCAATCAACTGTTGGGGGGTGTGACGAATAACGGTTTTGTCATCGGACTTTTAATCAGTTTTTCATGAAAAACCAGCAATTTATCAAAGTAAACTTAATAATTTAAACAGAGTTTTGACTTCCAATTTTCTCACGCCTGAAAAATTACCTTTTGAACGTCATTAATTATTATGATTTTACCTGTAAAACGGCAAATTAAGCATTATTACAAATTATAAATATCTTCCGATTTCATTTGGGGCGTCCCCAAGGTGAAGTCAATTTCTTTTAGACAATGTTGACTCGAACTGTGTGCTTCCTTCCTAAATAAGGCTGCTGGGTTGTTGTTTCTTGCAGTGCTATTTCAGCCCGTCAAACGAGATTTATTTCTTTTTGCAACTCGTGCCGTCTTCGGTGTGTGGGATCACAACCAAAGTATCACTCCGAAAATAGAATCAAATTAATTAAATTATACTTTCATTTAATTATCTCAATTGACATGGCAGAAAAACACTTTTCTGAATGAAACTAACTTCGGCAAAAGGTGAAGGAAAACTAGGGCAAAACACCAGCACACAAACACTTCATTATTTCTAATATTTTTGTTACCCCCAAACAGACCGCACTCACAAAAAATGTGTGAACGAACCAAACGGAGAAAGCTAACGAAGAAAAGCGACACAAGAAAAACAATTAAAACGTTTTCTGGCAAAACTACCAGCAAAAGGTAAAACACACAAATAATTAAGCCATTACCCGAAATGATTTATTTGAGTTCATTTCCTTTTCGGAGTGTTGTTGATAACACAACCGAGACTGTTGTGGCAGGGGATTGAAGGATATTCTCAGCAACAAAGCTCAACAATAAATAAGTCCGATGAATAAAGCAATCTTTTAATGGTACTTCTTCGCATATCGGAAGTCACAGATATGAGTGATGAGATTAATGAAAGCTATTTGCCATCGGGGCCAAGCAAATTTATTGATTTTCCTTCTCTTCTCTTGTTTTCCCTTATCGCTTTTTAGGCAAAACGAGTTGAGAAACTTTTATTCTTCTGCTGCTTTGGCCGTGTTTCTCTTTCATCTTCAAGGCTTACACATCTTGTCCCGGACGGAATCTGAAAATCTTATCATCTTGACTAACATAACTGCTACTGCTGCTTTAATATCGATTATTTCTTTTTACTCTCTTGCGGAAAACAAAAAAGAAGCGAGTAGAAGTGGAAGAAAAATTGGAACACAGAAAAGCTCTTTTCTTTTTCACTTTCAACATGCGATCATCATTGAGCTTAGAGCGACATGATTAGTACGTTTAATATGGAGGAAAACTTTAATTCAACTTTGTTCTCTATAAAGGCTTCTCGTCGATTACACTACACCCCCAGAAAAGAAAGTTTCGGTGCAACTAAATAGGGCCGTAGTCGAGACATGGCGTGAAAAATCGATAAATTTTAGAACCTTGAGTCGGCTGTGTGTTGAGTTTTTTTTATGGATTCATATCCTGTAGTAACCGACCGCCTTTATATAGACGAGAAATTTATGACGGACATTTTTTCTCGCTGATGCTTAACGTCCAAAGTAAACAAACAAAAAAAGAAAACAATGAATTATAGAACATAAAACGGAATGAGTGCTTATATTCAAATGTTTTCCTGCTGCAAATTTCCTACCTTTAAGCACTTTTTAGCTTTTTTCTTCAATTGGGGTCGTGTCTGGGTGATGTAGGGGGTGCGAAATTGAATTTTATGCCTGATTTAGCTTGTCTAGAGTCCACATGACCTTATAAAACAAATACTTTTAGAATAAAATTAGGCTAGATAGGTTTGTCAAAAACTTGGGGGTGAATGTTAACCTCAAAAACAAATATGACTTCTGATTCACCGTTGAAAAGCTTTGCTTTCATTTAAAAATGTAAAAATGCGACGAAACTTTTTAATATTGCTGCCTTAAATGCCACAAAACCAATGATTCAATCAATTATGACCTAACTTACATTCGCCCTCATCGAATCCGCTATTTTTTGGGCGGCACATCAAAATTCTTCCGTATTAAATAAAAAGTTATTGTTCCGATAAAAACAGTGCGAAGGAAATAATTCTAAGCAACGAAAAACGCCGATTAAGTTGGATTTTCTACCGCCACCGGCTGTCGTGGAACATTTCCAGCAAAATAGAACTAAAACTTATTAATTTTATTTGATTTGAAGTCCAATAATAATTGTTGTCTGATAGCAAGTGGAAGTTTTTTCGGGCTCGTAAAATGAAAACATTAAAAGGCACAAAACAAAGTCTAGGAACAAAGCTGAGAACAAACGAGCAGCAATTTTATCGAATGATGTTGAAGAAAAGCAAGAAATGTGGATTTGGGAAAACAAATTACCAGACATTTTTTAACTACGGTTTTAAACGAATGAGAAAAAGCTATGAAAATTATGAAGCCATAAATTATATTTCGTTTTATGCCACTTAATTACAGTGTAAGCTTCATGGCAGCATACACCACTTATTAAAACATCATTGTGGCCGCTGCTTCGCCACTGATACTGTCGATGAAATCTTTCACTGTAAAGCTTACTGCCGCTTAAAGAGAGAATTAAAGTTCTTTAGCAGCGGCCGAGAAGATAATTTCCTAAATTAGGATGTTAAATGAGTAAAACATTTTGTCTGTTAAATGTAATTAGCAGTCACTTTTACTCGTGAACAAAAGACGGCAACGAAAAGGAGAGAAGACAAAAAAAATCGAAAAAGATTAAATTAAAGACTCGGTGAAGTCGTTAAAGAGACAATCAATGAAATTCCGTGCGTTTTTCGACAGAGTTTGTTCTTGGAACGCTTCAGTAGGGTGTTGAATCAAGAAACGTCTTCTTCTTGTGCCGTTTGCTTCCTTGCTTATCACGAGCGACGTCGCTTTTTTACGGACTCTCTCTACTCGTTTAATTAACACATTGACAGTCTTAATTGGATGGTATGAGTTTCTTCACGAATTCCTGTTCCATGACATTCAACTTAATTTTGTTATTAAACGTATCTTATCGTCGTTCACTTTGGTTCGTTTGGCCCTGTTCTCGTTACTCACACGCCAAAGCACTGTGTGCGCACCAAGACATGCTTCATTTCATTACTTATTTTGTGTCTTCATTTTAACTTAGTCATTGTTCTTTTCTTTTCTTTCTTTCATTCGCGTCTTCGGTGCCTAAAAGTTTTGAAATTTCAATTTAAAAATAACAAAAATATTTTCATGTTGAAGAGAATTCCAGTTTACGTTTTGTATAATTGAATAGGACTTTAATTCAGTGTTGTGTTTAAAACAGATGAGAAGAATAAAAGGAATTGAAATAAATTAACCGAAATTTTAATTTCCTAATATTCTATCCCAATTATCGGTTCTGTGTTTTGTTTCAACGTATTCAAGAACTTTTAAGGCACCGATTGAATGTTTTGATACGTAATTATTTTATTTGCATTAAGAATAAAAGTTTTCTGAAATAAAAATATTTCATTTTTTAATTGTCAACAATAAAGTTCACTTCTCCAATTCATTTTGTAATTCACCTTGTGACGTGCTCTAACAACCGAACCTTTTCAACGTGTTTTCCTTTCAATCTATTCATCGACTAGAAATTTTAATTGGGTGCAATTCATGGTTGAACATTAAGTTTCCAAGGTTCTTTTTTGTTTTCTTAGGATTTTAAAACACTCACAGCCATTAGACATTATTTATGGACCCAAGACCGGCGCAACAACGGAAAAGTTACTTCGGGTCGTAATATTCTTTGTGGTGAAAATAATTGAAGACATTGCTTGGGAAAAGTTTGTAAGACCAGGAGAGTGTGTCAGTTGCCACCGATTCAATATGTACAATAATTTATACTATTTGAAGACAAAAATGGATCGAAAATTTGGATGTGGAGAAGAAAAGAAAGCAACAACAACGGAACGGTTCGAGCTAAAACTAGTTTATTTATATTTATCTCTTAGACTTCTTTTTTATGCGTTTGCTTATTTTCATTCACTTTATTTTATCATACAGAGCGAGTCATAAAACTTAGGCCAGAGGGAAAAGCGACGGGCTATAAAAAATCCATTAGACAATTTAAATATAGGAGACGGTTTGGAACAGTTTCAACACCAGGAAAGCTATGTTTTCATTTCCCATCTCTACGTTCGTAATCAAAGTGATTCATTACGAGTGATTCACATTTTCAGACGCGCATAAAACACTTGACATTTTAATGGTCGGTGTCGCACGCAGAACACTGATGTTACCTGAATCAAGAACAGGATCAAACGAAGTGTCTGCAACAAAGTCAGTCTGCCTTCAACTTGACCGAGTCGAGGAGAGAATGGAAAAAGGGCACACAAACAATGTTACAACTTACAGCACTCTTTGTACACACCGAGAATTCCGAGAATAATCCAGTAAAAGGTTTAGTTTTTGTTTTTTTTTGCACAATACAGAACAATGAGAAGAGAGTTAACCAAAACAAAATTCCAGACATTAATTTGTGCGTCCGGTTAGTTTTCAGTGTGTTGTTCTTGCTAGAGGCCGTTGTTTACGTGCCGTCCATTGAATTCTCGTCATGAAAATTTCCACAGGGCACTGCTTGTGCTTTTTTCCCTCATTAGATCACATTTTTCACACTGATTGATTATGTTTCTAAAAAAGCGTGTCTATTGGAATCTCTTTTTCATTCTGCCTGCGCCTTCGTTTGAATGTTTAATTAAAAAAGTGCTTTTTTGTTTTTTAACGCTTGCTGTTCCGCTTCAATTGGTGATCGATTATGCATTCAAAACATTCGACGCTTTTTTATCTCCATTCAGGGTGAAACTAAAATAAATGTTTGGAATATCATCTGAAAAATCAATAAAATCTCTCCATAATCACAGCTATTGTGTGCTGTTCCAGATTTTTTGGGCGATTTTCAATAAAACAAAATACTTGGTTTTATGTTCATGACTTTTTTTTCAGCGTTTCTAAATATTTAATTACAATTTTTATTATTTTTCGGCAAATATCTCTCGTTTTTACAATCAGTTTTATAAATAAATACAATCATGTATAAAATATACACAGCTCCCCACATGCATTATGTACAAGAACATTATTGATGCCTTTTAATAATTTATATGAGTTTATATCAGCCGAAGGCTTCATTCAGACCTTGAAACTTTCCATCCCGTGCCTAATCGATAACAAGTCTTTTCAATCAAATGCGAAATTGATGTTGAATAATTAATTGAATTAGGATTTGAGCTTGAAGCCTTCTGGCTGCCACAAGAAAGTTCCACGGCCTGTCTTATTTGGAGTATTTTTTTCATTCAGCATTTTTGCATATGGAAATCAAGCGCAAATTTAGTTTTTGTTTATTCTATTTCAGCGTTTTAGGGGACAGATTTTGTTAAGCACTTATTATTCAACATAAATTGAGTACAAGTTCTTTTGAAACTGTCAGTAGATAGTTGTCTGAGTATCAAGTTTGTTCATCAAATGTGTCACGAAAGTCCCAGTTAATTTAATTTCCAACGTTTTCACAAGATTCGAATCTTTCTCAAACGTGACGCACCAGATGAACATTCTTATTTTCTATCTCAAGCAATTTTTATTCTTCCAGAGCATGCATAATTTCATTCATTTATTCTTCTTTTTCATCATACTTATGTCTTTTACATGTTATTATTTATCTTCGTACACTTTTTACGTTTCATCGGGCATACAAAAAGAAAAGTTTCTGTTGTTACAATTTCATTTCTAGTCATTACTGTTTTGATGTGAAATTAGATAATACGAGGTTAAAAAGTAGGTTTCTCGTCTAAATGGTATCTTGGTATCGAACAAATCGTACCAAAAGAGGTGAAATGTAGTTCACTTTGTGCTTCACATCGCTTTTTCGCTTCCCTCTGTCGAGACTCTCCAGAGAAATTAGACTTTAACATAATCGGCTTAAACAATTTGCAACAATAGAGTTTCTTTTATTGTTCTTTAAGTAGTTTAAATTCCTTTGCGAAAAGAAAAACGAAAAACGTTGTAAAGTTTTACGAGAAATCATTCAAACTAATTGCTATTATCACTTAAGAAAATTGCCAGTCGAAGGAACTTCTTCCGAACGGTTTTCTTTTCAGTTTCTCTTCTGGTGAGAAAGAATTTCAAGTTGTCCTATATAGATACATAGCTTCGGCGACGACTTACACGAGATAAGCCTGGACATGTTGTCCATTAAGAATAGTGCCGTTAGTTCGCCATGTGGCAGTCGGCCTCGGCGCGCCCGAGTTTGAGTCGCTGCTTGATTGATGCTGATGCTGCGGTGTTTGCTGTTGCGGTTGCAACAATTGATTTTCACAGTCAAGCGTGCTGTAGTCTGAGTCGATGCTCGAATAAATGTGCTCTGATAAGGGTCTTTGTTGGCTGTTTTGTTGTATGTTGTTGAGCTGGTTTTGTTGTGGCTGCGAGACCGACGGTTGATGCACATCTGATGCTAATATGTTGTGCCGCGATGGATGTGGACTCGGTGTCGCGGTGGTGGCGGAAGAATAATTTGTCTCATCGAGTTCGGGGCAGTATGCAGGCGGCGCTTGTCGATGGTGATTGTGATAAATCATGCTGCCGTTGAGAGTCGCGCTGTTTGGATAAGGTTTCGTGTGTTGACGCTGCTGAGGTATGATATGCTGTGGATAGTGTGGCATCGTCATGTGATGCTGATGATGATCTAGCGTGTAGTTATTACTGCCTCGGTAAACGACTTCCATCGGCAGCGCATACCTCAGTTTATCCAAAAAGTTTCGATCGTTTCGTCGTATGCGAGCGACTGCAGATGTCTTTAAGTATGGCAATAACTCGATGTCATTCTCGGCGTCGGTCGCCACATCAGCATCTTCAATGACGACGAGTTTATAGGGTCGTCCACGCAATGCTTCATGCACGGCACGTCGCAAGTCGAAGCGGGCCCACTCGGTCTGTAGGAAGTTTCGTGTCAGCAGAATGACGATCTTTCGTGACGCGCAGGCCGTCTCGAGAAGCTGAATGTAGCTGGCATCTTCACTTAAGTCACGATACTGCAAGCACAGTCGTAAATTTGGTGGGCGACCACTTTCAAATTCATTTGCAACGTACTTGATAACGTAGTCGATGTCTTTGGCCGAGTGGAAAATCACGGCATCGTAAAGTTTCTCCGAGTCTTCGCAAGGCGGGCCGAAGAAGCCGTAGTGCGAAAACAGCCACAACTTTAACGGTTCACGAAAGATGAATAAGATGATGAACAGTATCAGAAAGCAAATTGTCGCCAGCATTGTGATCAAAAGTGGTATGTAGTCGTTGAATAGAATGAAGCTTGCTATTCCCGAGCTTGAAGAGCTCAAATAGAAGTCGCTGCACACTGACGTCGCATTGAAATCCAACTCGCGCTGAGCGTTTCCTTTTTCTTCGTCGACGCAGTAGACGTCTTGTGCATCTTGAATAATAAGCGCACTATCGGCGACAAATTGTGTAATTTCTTGCAGGAATCGACAGCGACAGCTCCATGGATTTCTTCCCATTGAAATTCTCTCTAATTGCACTGAATTGCTGGTCAATGAAGGCAATAATTGCCAAAGCCATGCATTCGTCAGTTGATTGCCATCGATGCGTAAAAATTGCAAAGACTTCAAATGAACGAAGGTTTGGTTTCCTATGAATGTCAATTGGTTGTTATGCAAATTCAGCTCTTTCAGTCTCATTAATTGTTCGAACTCGTAGCCGTGCAGCTTTTGAAGTCTATTGTCATGCAAATGAAGAGTCTGAAGAGTTGACAACCCGAAAAACGTCCGATTCCTTATGATTTCGATCTTGCTGGCGTTGAGAAAGAGATGTCGTAGTTTGCTGTGCTGTCGGAACGGCGCAATGTCGAGTTCGGGGTAATTGTTTCCGTCTAAAAACAATTCTGTCGCGTCAGCGGGAATACTGTGTGGGATGATTTGCAGGCCTTGATGGCCGCAGTCAACCATGTTGGAGGCCCAGGCCTGATCGTGATAGCACGAACAGTTTTTGGGACAACGCATATCGCATTCACAGCCGGTCTGATCGCAACAATGGCACAGGGCGAAACAATGCGACTCGTAAGGACAGACGAATTCTGTTATGTCAACAGTCTCGATGGGTCGAATTGGTGAGCCACGTGCATGCGGCATTATACACTCGATGTTTTGTAGATCCATGATTTTTGGGTGTTGGCGAGAGGTGAAATTATTTATTCTATGCAGCCACTCCATTGTGCAGTCGCATTCGAATGGATTGCCACCCAAATAGAACTCCGGAAGCGGTTGATGCTTTCCGTCACCTGACGTCGCTTTGGCTGCCATGCTTGGTGCTATTCGAAGCTGGTGCATTTGCAGCTTCTGGAGTGCATTGGCGTACAAATCGACTCGGGTGAGATTGACTTTGTCGACGAAAGTGTTGGCATGGATGTTCATGATGTGATTATTGTTGATAAATAGCAGTTCAATGCTGTTTGGCACATTTATAGCTCCGATCTCGACGAGACGATTATGGCTGGCGTCCAAGGTCTTGATTTGAATCTCGGGCTGTAGCTTGTAGTAGTTCTGCAGCGACTCGATGTAGTTCCCATGGATATCCAACCACGTGAGATTCTTCGGCACGAAAGCGTAATCGAACCAATTCAGATGATTTTCTGTAAACAATTTGGCGTTAAATTCGAATTTGAGTCACTTCCAAATGATGTGGTTAAAAGGAAAAAGAAGTGGGAAATCTTACCTGCTAAATTGAGCCATAGCAGAGACGATAATCCGGAAAAAACTCCATTAATATCTGACACGAAATTTCCATCCAAGCGAATCGCTTCAATTTCTTTGTTCGCATCGAACGAGCCCCGTTCAATGGACTGAATTCGGTTTTTCGCCATGTTCAGCACACTCAAATGCGGCAAATCCTCAAACATCCCCTTTGTGATCTTCTCGATTTGATTATCTATCACTCGGAGGCCATTCAATTGGATTAGATTTTTGAATGCACCGGCGCGGAACTGCACAATCTGATTCTCGCCCAAATCCAATGTCCGCAGCACCGATAAATCCTTCAGTGCCTCGGGCACATCCTGCAACTGATTCGAGCTCAGATCCAACTCTTTCAGGTCGGAACAGTTCTTGAACACGTTCAGTTCCACAATGCTAATCAGATTATTGTTTAAAGTCAACTTTGAAAGCACTTGGAGTCCATTGAAGAGTTTATCGCTGAGCGTGTGCAGGCGATTCTCGGCCAAATTCAGCTCGTGCAGATTATAAAGTGGTGTGAACGTGTTGTCGTCAATATATCCGATTGAGTTGTTTCTCAAATTTAGCACTTGCAGGAAGTAGAGCTCTTTGAAGGTCTTCGAGTCGACTCGGGTGAGGGAGTTATGCGAGAGATTTAAAATCACTAATCGAATTAAGCCGGCAAAAGTCTCATTGTTTATGTGATGGCTGGTTAGGAGATTTTTCGATAGATCGAGCACTAATAATTGGGTCAGCTGGTGGAACACTCCCTTCGGCAGCTCGTACAATTCGTTATTTTGCAAAAGTATTTCGCGCAGCTCCTTTGAGCTAGAAAATAATCCGCTCGGAATTTGATCAATGTGATTGTAACTGAGATTGAGCGTTCTCAATGCATTTAAACCGGTTAGCGTTTCACTGCTTAATTCACTTATGTTGTTGTGCTGGAGATTTAAATGTTGTAGTCGCCGGAGCTTTGACACGGCCCAGTTTTCTGGTATCACTCGTAGCTCGTTCCAACTCACGTCTAACACACTTATCTCTTTCAGCGCATTGCACTCGTCACCGGAAAATCCCAAATTCTCAGTGGACCGAACGCGATTTCGGGTTAGGTTAAGCACTTGTAGATTATTCAATGGACAATAGAAGCCATCCGGGATGATACGAATGTTCGAGTCTGTTAACTCCAATGTCGATAATTGTTTCAGTCCGCTCATCGCGTTCTGCTGCACTTCGAGCGTTTTCATCGAACTCCATTGCGAGTTCTGTGTGTTGACGGTTAATTTTTTCAGTCCGCTCAGGCCCTCGAAGGCACCGTCCAACAGTTTCACAAATTTACACGATTCTAAGCCTAATTCACTCACACTCGACAAGTCGCGGAACAATTTTTTTGGTAATTGACTTTCTAACAAGATCGATTCATCACACACAATATCCAATTTGCCAGTGCCTTGAGCGTCTTGCAACAACTCGGCACCGTGTGTTGCTTCTAACGTCCTTATGCTACATAGTGTATGCTTCGTGATTTTATTGTAATCCCATTTGCACTCGTTTAGGGAACTTGAAGCATCGTTCGCCGTGGTGAAAGGAACAAAGTTGAGATGGATGCCGAGCAGCACATTGATAACAACGAGAACTTTGGACGTAAACGATTCACTGAATTGGCGTGGCATGTTTGTGCTTTAAATGTTATAAAAACATTTTTCTTACTTTTGTACTTTTTTCATCTTTTTTATCGAGTTTGATTTTCACGAATATTCTTTTAGCCTTGCGAAAGCACAAGAAATGTTTCGCCTCGATTTTTCTTTTCTTTTCTCACTCATTTTTCATCATCACCAGAATTTCTTATCCGTGAAACATTTTTCCTTCTTTTTCTTATCTTTAATAATTTATTTCTCCGTATGTTGCACTTTCTCGCTTTTATCAAAAGTTCTTCGTTGAGTTATCGCGAAAAGTTTTTATTAATCATGATTTTCCAGAACTTTTTAGGCTTCTTTTAGCACTTTCCCGTCGAGGGCGAGTTTTCATAAATTTTAAATGTTGCTGGGATGAAAAATTTATAAAACACTTTAAGATTTCTACAATATAAAAGTTTTGTGGCGTTTTAACACGACCGTCTTTCTCGAACCGCTGGCAGAAACTAAAACGAAAACCAAGAAATGAAGAAATCTGTCTCTCAATTTACGGTGGTGGGGATGAAATTTCTCTCAATACTCTCTTAAAAATATATGTTTACTCATAGATTTGCTCCGCGATGCACTTTGAGAGAAATTTCTCTTCCCCTCCGACCGGAGAGAAACCAAACAAAATCTGCACTTTACAGACCGTGGAAAATGTATCCAAACGTTGATTTTAATTTACATTTCATAATTCAATAAATTGAACAAATACCGTGCTTAATCAGACCTGCATTCAAATATTCATATTTTAATCAGAGTGGACATGATAAAAGTGCTGCAATAATGGCTTCATAATAAAACATGTGAGAGTCACAAATAGGATTCATTAAAACTTTTCATCATTTGCATGTTTCGAGAGTGACTCGACAAGAGACGACAATGAAACACAATATTTTGCGATAGACTTTATCGTTCGATACCTTTTTGCAAATCGCATTAATGCAATTAGATTTGTTCTTTGGAACAGCTTTAATGAATGACATGCAAAATTAATTTTAATTGCCGTACAATAATCGTTAATTAATTGCATTCTGAATGAAAATTTATGGCTGCGATGATTTGTCTATGAGGTTCGTTAAGATCTCATATCTCCACCAGACTATGGCAGTACCTGGCCTTTTGAAAATTATTTATGAACGAAGGGATTTTGAATTCATTTTTCAACCCCTTTTCCCGGCTAGCTTTTTGGCATATTTCATCCATTAAATAGTTTACCTGTTTTAATTCCTTGTTAATTAGGGACAATCTTCATTCATTTCCCTGCTTTTTGTGAATGTGAAATGTGTATGACTGGAAAATTATTATTTTGGGATACTGAAATTATGAAAAAGAAGGTTTGTTTAGCAAGTCACTGTCAGTTTGTTGGGGGGTGGCTTTGTTGTTGGGTTTGTTTGTGAAGAATGTTAAATTGTTACATTTGTGAAGATTCTACGGATAACTTGGAAAAAAAAGTTTGGTAGCAGATGACATGCAATCAGGCCTATAGCACGACTTTAGCCACTCACCATTTGGGCCAGTAGAAGCTTTTCAAATTTGGTTTTAGGTTAAGGTTTATGAAATTTCTCATTTTTAATTTGCAGCACAAAGTCAAAACTTCTAAACCACCCCTTTTGAACATTCATAAACAATTTTCTGCTGCTCCATCAAACTTTCCCCCTTTTCCACTTTCTTAATGAACATTTTTCTCTGATAGGAAATTATTTATTTCTGTCCTGTTTAAATAGAGAAGAAAAAAACTTCCTTTTGAGAGTGTTTGATAAGCGAGGAAGAAAACGATGTGCAATACATAAAACGATAGATGAAAATTTAATTAAAAACAAACAAGTAATCCCATACCAAATTAATAATAATCTCTTTTACTTGCCGTTGCCATTCAACAGGAAAGAAATCATGCGCTATTTATTTACTTTTATATTTAATTCAATTTTCATTCTACAAACATTCTGTGATTGTGTAAAAATTTGTTTGAACAAATCACTCGTGCATATTGCCAGTGCAAATATATTTCCATTCTAGCAATCGCTTGCCATATTTTATTCCCTTTCATTCCCTCTCCGCTTTTTCGGGAGGCTGTGTGTGAAAGACTCCGCAATAATGGTGCTAAACGCGACCTTTTCAGCACCCGAAGATGATGGAATGACGAGATAAGCGAAAAAGTTTTTTTGTTCTTCTCCAATCTCTCAAGTTTGCGTAAACAAAAGAAAAATCACTTTCATGCTAAGACACCTTCCGCTGTATGCTCGAGAGGCAAGACAAGAGCAACAGAAGTTGAAGAAGAGGAGATAAAAAATAATATGCAAAAAGAAATCTTAACTTTCGCGCGCTTGCGAAAGTCAACAAAAGAATTTTGCCTTAACCACTGCATCGTACGCTGATTTTGCATGAATTTCAGCAGATTGTTCGTGGCGTGTTCGTGTGGCAAGCATACAGCAAAACGATCAGAAAAAATTATAAATTATTTATTAAAATTAAATTATAACGCGGAACACCCGACTTGTGTTTCTCCTTCGATTTTTTTCTTCTTTTTCTTCTTCACCGTCGTATGGAGATTCGATGCATTTAAGAGTCACTCAAGTTAATTTTTATGATGCAATGAAATGTTTGAATGCGCTTTTATAAAGTTCAATTAAACAGCATCAAAAGCAGAGGACGAAAAAAAAATGTACGGAAAGGAGAACAATTTATGCACGAAGGAGAAGGTCTTACGGTATGCTAAGGATTCCCGCTTCCATGTTCGAGGCATGTTTGCGCTCTTGCTAATAAATAAAAATATAAATGTTTTCATAACGTCAATGCAGAAGGAAAAGAGAGAAAATCGTTTAATGTCTCAAGCAATGTTCATAATGTTAACCGCTGAAAACAAAGAGATGGAATTGTGCAGGTGCAGTGTCACGGTTTTTGACGAACAGTGCAATAGCTTTGACTTCACAGCTTTTTAAACTTTTTAAAATATAGAATGGTTGATGTAAAACAGTTTAAAAAGATAACAAAATTGTTAATTTTGAACTGAGTTTCAATCAAACTTAATATTTCTTTAGTTTCATTGCATTTAAACTTTAATGATTAAGCCAACTCAGAATGAGCTTCTTTAAAATTGCAGGGGTCGCTAACCTCAAAACTTCACAGCTTCCACACTGCGTGACACTTTTTCCAAATACCGCCGAGGGCAAAATATCATTGCTACTTCAATCTATGCTCCCTTTGTGCATTCTTGCATTCAGATTCGCTCTCTCAAAATTGCCGCAGCTTGTCTCGCTTGTGTATATTCATAAAGAAAACAAGAATATTGAAGAAACTATTTAATATTGAAATGAATATTTATAAAGAAAAAAGCCAAGAGAATATATAACTAAAATAACTTTTAAATGAAAATGAAATCAATATCTCGATAAATAATGCAAGAAACAAGTTGAATTATTTCTGCAGCTCGTTCTCGCTAAGAGTCAGCAATCGAGAGGGATTAAAAGTTATAAATAAGCAAATTATATTCTGAAATGTTGGCAGTATTCGTTTAATGTGTATTATTATCATGGAGAAGAACGGAAAGAAAAATATGACAAATTCAGATCGTTTTTATTCCATTTACGTTAAGCTTCAATTCAATATTTTAAAGTTTTTCTTAAGCTCGGGAAGATGTGGATTGAGTGTTTTGAGAGTTTGTTATCAGCCAAGCCATATTTTAGAGTCGACAAGCGGGTTTGAACTCTGAAAAACTGTTTTGTTTTTCATTAAACAAAGCAAATCTTTGGTAATTTTGTATAAACTAAGAGTGTTGGTGACATAGGAAACAAATTCTTAGCTCAACCTTGAATTGCGCGCCTGCTTATTCCACGTCAGCGCGCTGCAATCTCAGATGAGTGCAAGAATAGTATTAAAAGCATCAAGGGACATCTGGTCAGTTATACATCAACATTGTCACTTTTTAAGTCACAGGCACTTGATCATTTAATGCGATTTTAATTTTATTGCTTCTTCTCCATTTTCGTGTTTCACGACTGTTTAATGCATTATTGCCTTCTCGAAACAAGAGAACCAAGAGAGAACGGGGCGAAGGGGAATTAAAAAGATATGCTTCATCTCTGCAAGCAGAGACATTCAACTCAAAAATCTAGTTTTATCATCAGCTCGTCATCATGACACATTCTTTAATCTCGTTCTAGGTTTAATATTCAATTTGCTTTTACACACAAATTTATGGTCGACGCTGACACTTTGAGAACAGGTTTCGGGTTTTGTGTCTTTCCATCGCTTCTCGATCGATCGTTTTGCAGTTTTTGCATTTCGTTTACCGCTTACTTTACTCCCAGGCGTTCAAATCCGCAGATCGAAGGCACATTTTTCATTCCATGCCATTCGCTTAGACATTAAGTAATTAAATATTCAGCAACCAACAGATGTGATTTAGAATATCGAAGAAGGATTAATTTTAATGTGTTCAACTGTCACCTTCTCTAAAACCACTTTTCTCATTTTACCTCTTTTGGCGAGCAGACTGCAGACGTCGAGTATTGATGTGGACATTCCACGTAAATTGATTTCAATATATTTTATTTCATTGGACTATCTAAGAAGTTGTTATTCACAACGACACAAATGAGAGATTTGAGTTGAAAAACTATAACTCAAATGATCAGATTCGTTCTAAATTTGCTAGTCACACTCACAGTTTCCAAATAGAAAAAGCGTCGACACAATATAACTCCATTAAGTGCCATCCTGAGGAAAAGACATAAAAGACAAAATCAATAAAAACACTGATGCCTAATTAAATTTGAATATTTTCGCCATTTTTTAAAAATTGAAAGCTTTTAAAGAAGCTTCAAACTCGCTTTACTTTCCCTGTTCCCGTCGACGATACTCTCTGATTTGCATCGCGCGAGAATTGATGAGTTGAATCAACAAAAAGTAGTTCAATTGAGAGCTTTTGTTTCGGGATTTGTCTGCGATGCTAATCTAGGCACACGTAGAGTGAATGAATTGGGTGGGATGCGTTTCTAGGTTAGGGATAATAATCTAATGATAGGAAAAATTGGAACAGAGTTTTTGTCAAAATCTGTCGAAAGACCTAGCCTAACTCTTAACTTCCCTTCCAATTGATATTTTCAAATATGACTTAACTTTCTCATTAAAAAATCTTTTAAAAAATGCATACGTTTGTGTCACAACACTACCTCCAACCTAACTTCCACACTGTTCTGAGAACAAGCGGAGCGTCGAAGAAAGTAGAAAGCATACAAAAGCATGTCCATTATTGGAAACTTATTTAAATAATTCCTCGATTCCCACCAAGTTGGAATGAAGACATAGAAACAGAATGAAAAATATTATGCGGCCAATAATAATTTTGAATGGCCAATGGCAAGGTTACATTTAAGTCGAGTCTGATAGAGCTCAAGCTTTTTTATTGAAATTGCCTTTTAATGAATTAAAATTATTCCTGTAGACTTCTTTCTACTGGCTCCATTCAGTTGTCAATGGCTTTCGCTTCGTTTCTTAATTTCGCTCTCAACATATTCAAACATATTTTTGCATAAAATTAAATGCTTTTCTAGAGCAGGTTTTGTATGTTTCCGGTTGGTAGCAATTGTTATTATTTCGTTACCATAAATGCATAAACAGAGAATTGCTTTCCTTCGCTGGTTACTCTCTCGGTTTTCAATTTCATTCAAAAGTAGCTTTTATTGTAACAATTTCTTAGTCGTTTTTGTCTCCATCGCCATTAATTTGGAGCACTTCGAGACAATAATAATAAAAAGCACAATGAATGCGGCGCGCATAAAGAATCGAAACGGAGCGCAAACACAACAGCCCCGCCAAAAGTCAATAAATTTTAAAAGTATCACAAAAAGAACTGAAAACTATAAAATATAGTAATTATTGTGTTAATTTTGTTCAAAGCGCAGCAATCAACAGTCGCACTCGAACGTCGACTCTTATGGGAAATCACATACGAATCCAAATTAGGCACTGCAAGCTATTCAAACTCGACTCTTGTGTACCTTGCGAGCGAAGAACAAAGGCACCAAGGAGAGTCTTTTCAACGATTATTCTATCGGTAAAGCTTATCTTCAGCACATACTATTTTATTTTTACGATAATTTTCATGTATAGCTGATTTGAATCTCGTTTGAGTTTTATCTTCTGATTCATCCGACAATTATTATTCGAGCTTTGCTTTCCATTCGCAAATGATAAAACAGAAGAAAGAGGCCAGCTTTGAAGCATAATGGTTCGAAAGCATGGAATGGAAGAGTTTATTCTGATAACAAAGCAGTAAAAAATAACAATTACTATTTATTTCCCAACTTCTCTATTTTTAACTTTATGTCAAGGGCAGAAATCTGCTGAATCAAACCACTTGCGGAGCTTTGCTTATGTTCACCGAGCTGACCAGTTAAATCTGAAAATTCTCATGATGCTGCTGAAGCCAGTGAAGATTTACTCAAATAAATTATTCTTAGGACGGTTGGAAACGTTTTTTGAACATATTTTACATTGTTTTTTGTCCAAATGAGTAGTTGCCGGGTCGGTTTGTTACTAGAAAGGACTAGAAAGTTGTCCTTTGCACACATGTTTATCTTCTTAAAGATGTTTTATTTAGCCACTTACAAAACAGACAGACACAGTCAAAAAAAATTAATTCAACTTGTAAAGTCTGATTCCGTAAAGCATCATCAAATGATCAAGATCACAAAATGACCAAATTAGAACTGTCCGGAGTAGACAGGCTTAATTTTTTTTTAAATATGATATTAATTAAAATATATGGCTTAATTACAGTTTCAAAAATATTCAATTCACCGAAATGAATCGAGATTTATAAAACAAAAAAGACCATCAGACATCGTTTACGATTACCCACGTGCTTTGCACATATGCAAATTTATTACCGAAACCTTCATACAACGAAGCACGTTCAACTTTTCTTTTTCTTTTCCCATTCAACCCGTTAATTATCTGTCAAGTGCGACAGAAACAGTGCAACAAGACATCATACACGGATCAAATTTCAGATTCAATTAGCTGTAATAATTTCAAAATAGATTTCTCGTGGACCACCAGAGAATAAAACTTAAGAGACTTAAGCTGTTTACCACATGCTAATGGATGACAAGAATTGCAAGCAGATGGCACGTTCGATAGATCACAGCATTGTCACTGTCTAAATAGCCTTAAAATATTGATATTTAATAAAAGCGATTCCATCGTGCCCAGCATTCAAGAAGAACAAAGGAAAAAGTCACCATAAGGCTGACAAAATCTCGACTGTGGTTATATTTACAGCAGAAATTACTTGTCCAAAAATAAATAATAATTACCAGACATGCATTCATTCATTCGATTGGCATTGACATTTCGGTCTCTCTCACTTGGTGCCAAAAACAATTTTCATTAGCATTTGCAATTGATAAATTTTCTGTGACAAATTGCAAAAATTGTCCATCAAACACGAGACTGCCAAGCATCGAGAACAAAAACATTTGTGTTAATTTTATGTGTTCTCTAACTGGGCATGTGTCTAATGTTTGAGGAAAAGAGAATGGTAAGCACAATGGGACGTTTGTAATGTCCCTTCGCATCTTTCTGGTCCCTAGCATAATATATTAATTGAATCAAATTAAACAAAATCCATTGTTTGCGTTTTGCTAATCTCTCTCGTCTCTCCCCTCATTTAATATTCGCCCCTTCAGACGTTATTTTCCGTCTTTTAAACACATGTAGTTTTCATCCTAGAGCCAAAACGTTCAACTTTTGGTGTTTTTCCTGTTGGCATTTACAAGAAAAAAGAATAAATTAGATTTTTGCAGCAAAAAAAGCCGCTCGTTTGGAAATTTAACTTGCTTTAATTGACCATTAACCGAATTGAGCTACACACAGTATGCCAGAAAAGGCCTGACACTTGAGGGTGAAGGAAATGTACGTTAGTTAGGTTCTTGAAAATGTTCTTGACAAAATCTCAAAGAGTGAAAAGACTCATTTGCAAAACAGCCAATAAGAAAATACCTAACCTCCAAACTTTGTTCCTTCTTACAGAAACAAAGATGAAATCAGAATCAATACTTGATCGAATATGTTTCCCTAAAGAATTAATGCAATAAATGTGGTTCACATTTGTGATAAAATCCCTAATTTCTCTTACGACATCCTTTTGGTGTCTTTCTTCCTTTCACTTCTTGTTAAGCTGTGTGTGGCGAAATGAATTAAATATTGAACTGGAAGCACCATAAAACAAAGCACGTTTGCTTTATACAATATTAAATTTAATAAACTTTGTCTTCTTTCTGTGCTGTTTGAGTGCTGTTAAAATTTTGGAGAAGCCATTGCGGATAGTGTATTTACATGGTTAGCCAATGTGGAGAACGAAAAGTCCACACTTGAAAGGGATCCTTCTTAGAAAATCATAAAAAGATTGAAAGGAAAGGAGAATAATTCCCTTAATGAAAATTATTGTCAATTTCTCAATACATTAAGCAATCAACTGCTTCGAGATTTCCTTGCTTTGCTGTTAATTCATGCGAACAACAATAAAATATTTCACTTACATTTAACGATAAAGTGTTCGCTCGTTTTCTGTCTTGTGCCACCCTTCTTCTCAAATATTTGTGAACCAACTTTGTGGCGATTTTTTTTGATTTTCTCCATTTTTGTGGGAGTGGTTTGTGGTGAAGGTCACACAAAATCATTGAAGTTTTTCAATTTTTTGCTTAAAATTCAGGACCAAACTTTTAAAATTTACGGACGATATGACTTGTGCGAGGGAATAATATGAAACCGCCATGAACGAAACCACCAA
>JPYR01000656.1:2718-32066 GCA_000775305.1 Belgica antarctica | reverse complement strand
ATTTTTCGGCCCATGTCGCAATAAAGCGCACGCACGCGAAGAAATCACTTGATCGGGAGACAATGAACGTTAAAATAATCAAAGAAAGTGAAGAAAAGGCCTCGTCATCCGGTTGCAATTGACCATTCAACGCTTTCTTCTTGCACGATAATGCTTGGCGCTAAATCATGATCGCTTAAATTTCATAAACAGCCGGGCTAGCAATCGACCTTATACAATCACAATAGGAATGGCCACACGTTCATGACGTATTGCATGAGCTAGGGATTAGTTTGAGGGCCGTGGACAGTAGGCTGGTGAATAAAGGTATTTAAAAAGTTGGTGAAGTTAAGCAACTAACAACTTATCCCAACCAAACCCTCCAATTCCAGGCCCTTCCAACCAACTTTCTTGAATTCATCAGTTCATATTATTGACTTAGCCCCATCGATGATTAAAAGTCGAAAAAAATCGTCTTCAAATTTTCTCTAATGAACTTTTAAGCAGTACAAGCATCCAAGTTCATGAGTCAGCACTGAAAACAAGCAAGCAAATTAATGCTGGGAGTCGTGAAACCACTTCTACTTTCTTCAACAATTTACTTCAGCGACTCATCGTGTGATTCTCTCTAACTTGTTTTGTATAAATTTCCATCGGAATCGCGAAGGCAGCATGAGCGCTTGCAATGATAGCGCTAACAGTCTTATGCAGTTTGTTTTCGCTTTCGTTTCGAAACAATTTCGCGCGAGATGAAAAATCGTTCGAAGCATGTGAAACAGCGACGAGAACTCGTTGGATGGCCACAGTAATGAAAGCAATGAACTCTCACAGTGTGCAAACTTTTGATTTCTAATCGTTTATGGATATCGTGTCATTGCTTGAGTCGCTAATTAAACGGTTTGACGCCGGATGGTTTCATCAAAATCTCTGACACTGAAAGCACGGCCAATCTCGATTTGACTTCAACAAGCAACATTGAAAACAATTTTTGGTGAAAATTTCTTCTTTGGTCACGAAACGCTTAAGGTTCCAATTTGTTGTCCATCTCACCAGCCGGTACGAACTGCTATTGTTAGAGTTCGGTGAAGAAAATCTTCGCCATTTATGGGTTGAAGCAGAAGATTTCTAGTTTGGGTTTTGACGATTCCGTGTCAAAAACTCATTTGAAAGCCGGAAAACACTGGAAATTGTTGTAGGATTGGCTGTAGTTTGTACTGATACCTAGTTGAACTTACGAATGAAGACAAATTGCAAGCAAATCAGCGTACATTTGCACGTGATTAACAAGTTTCGATTAGTCAAACCATTTTCAACGAAATAAATCGCGTCGGCAGCAATTACACTGGCGATAACTTGTTGTCGGTTATGTTTAACTAGTGGTAAATACAAGTTTTCATGCCCATTAAGCCGATCACTTTTGCGGTCTCATGATCGCTCATAAACTAAAGAAAATTCAATTTAAATTCACGGCTTTTAGAAATGAAGAAGCCGCAAAGTCCAAAGCGATGATTAATAGACAGGGAGTTGAGGATGGTCAGGAAACATAATCGGATTTATGATGCGCGCTTGTAAAGTGACGTGGCATCGAGTCGTTCAATTATCATCAGAGATCATAAAATAATTTAATCTTTTCATTCTCTTTTATACGTTTAGATGAATCGCTGCGGTCTTAAAAGTGTTTTTATGATGATTTTGATTGCCAGCATCTCGACAGCATCATCGGAACTGCTGCGACCTCCGCAGCCACCGCAAATCAACTATGCGTTTACAAAGTTTCGGCCGCCACCCGCGCCCGAGCCGACTTTCATCCAGAGAATCACGAGTTGGATCTTCCCGTGGGGTGGAGTGAGAAATGAAGAAGAACTGCGATTGCCAGCGTCACCTAAGATCGATAACCAGCAAGCGACGCACTACGGCCCGCCTCCTCAATATGGTCAGCCTCCACAGCAGTATCATCCAACGCAGCAGTACGGACCACAAACGCTACAGAACGGTCACTTCCAACCAACACGAATGAACCAAGCACCGATCAGAGATACTGAACCGATGACGGCAAGGACAACTCCGTCTCCGCCGATCACCAAATGTTCTCCTTGCAACAAAGTTCCTTGGATTCCTATGATGCCAACCTACCAGATGCCAATTGTCAAACCCAGTGGACAACAGCAGCATCAAGACCAACAAGTTTACTTCAAGCATCACTTCGAAAACCAAGCGCAGTTCGCGCAAGTTCCTGCTGAGAAGTACGGGCCAGTAGGCAGCACTTATTCACCTCCAACTCCACCGATCAAACTGCAAGGCGATATTATCGTTGGCCAACAGTACTACGGAACTCCGCCGGTGCAGCCACCAAAACAAGTCAATCAGTTCACCGGCTACCAGTTTCCGCCACAATCAAACTTTGCACCACCATCGACCTTCAGGTCAAACACAAACACGATCGATAATTCAGCTGTGACTTTCACAACGCAACGGCCACAACAAAACAACCGACTGTTGAGAATTACCGCTGCTAGCACGGTGACGAACTCTGAATACCTTCCACCACCAAATATTCTCCCACTCGAAGGCGAAAACTCGCAGTTCAAACCAATTCCGATTCCAAACTTGTCGCCATCACCAATCCCGCCGCTCTTCGATGCAAGGCCGTTCCACGACGATCCGTATCGAAACCAGAAAACTGGAACAATCAAACTAGTGCCGCTAGAACCCGTCGCCCAACTCTCCAACAACGTGAACGTTCAAGTCAAACCGGAAAGAAATCAGCAACGATTCGAAGCCGACAACGAAAGTCCGGCTGTCGAAGTGATCAGCTCGAATCAAGTAGCGGAGTTTACGCTGCCAGCGCAATACACCCGGAGCGAGACAACAACTCCGAGACCCGAATCGAAGCAGGGCGGATTCAGATTGAATGTAGACTTGGGCAACAATCTCGATGTGAACGCGACTCTGCAGTCTGCAATTGTTGTGGAAAGTCTCGAGAGTGTAACTGACACGGTTGTTGCTGGTTCTGAACATAATTACGATCGCAATGTGCACCAGGCGGTCGAAGCGCCACTTGATCAGATTGTTAGTATTGACGACGACATCGACACGAAAGAGTCAGGCCGCGTTGTAACGCCTCGCGACACCTTCGAAAGCGATGAAGAAACGACGACCAGCAGATACATCATCAAATTTGAACCGTTGTTGCAAACGGCTGCCGACTTGGGATTGAAGCCAGCGAAGAAACCAGAAATTACGAAGAAGTCTCGGCCGACGCCGCTGGAGATGTTGGATTCTCCAATCTTGCACGCAACTCCGTTCGTTGCAAGAACAAAACTAACTACCACCGCTCCAAAAACAACCACGCCAATGTTCAAACCAATGCAAGACTACACGAAATATCTCTCAACATTGTGGACATCGCCGCCTCCAATTTCAACTTCCACCGATCCAACACCGACAACAATTTACGCAACTACCCCAAAAATCAGCACAGAAGCTTCAACTTCTGCTTCCACCATCAACCCAACTGTTCAATCAACAGCGTCGACCATTTCTTACTTGTCAAAACTTTCAAGTGGCTTCTCCTCAGGCATTACACTGCCTAAGGAACAGCCACTTGTCAAGACAGCAACTTCCACCAAGAAGCCCAAACAGATTCAAATTGTCATCCCGTACACGACCTTCAACAAACCATCGCCCTTTAAGATCGCGTCAGAGCAAGAACAGATAACTTACCGACCTATTCGAGGCCACTATGTTACTCACCCGTCACGAAAAAACAAAACTGACGTGAAGTCGACGCTGGAAAACCTTGTGAAAATCGAAAATCTCATAAAAATTGAGAAAAACGATCGACAAGAGAAGAAAAATCTCAAAACCGAGGAAAGTATCAACAGCCATGGCTATCACAACGATCAGGAATATCTTGATCACGCCCAAGAATCCAAGATCGTTGAGTCAAAGGTCACCGCAGCACCTGCGATCACCACGAAATATTTCACAAAAATTCTCGCCAACAACATCCGTGACCTTTTAAAACGCGAAAAATCTCCCAAGCCACGCATTGACTTGATCAAACTGCAGAGAAACATCGATGGATGGACTGAACAGAGTTTCTCGGGCAAGGCAAGCACAAACTCACTCATGGGCCACACAAAATCCATTCCAACCTCGTTCTTAAGCACAAAAATGATGAAATCGACGACGGTCATGCTTGCTACGACAACGCTTTCCCCAAAGACCACATTCGATCCGGATCTAATGGAAGAAGCCCGCCTCCAGTACGACAGCATTCTTTACAAGAAAAACGATGATGATTCACTTTATGTGAAGCGGCATGACCGCTTCTTGAATCGCGACAATGAACTCGTGTTGATCAACAACAATCTCACTTACAATTCCTTCCACGAAGGCGGTGTCAAAGTTTTCGCACCGAAAACAACTCTGTCACCGAGAGAACTGTGGAAGCGTCTGCACGTGACTATCTCGCCGCTGACCAACGAGAAGATTTACGTTGTGACACCGCAACCACGCGATAGTGCTAACGACCAGAAGACAAGCACATTTCGACCGCGTTTCTCAGTACGACCGACCGTTGCAAGTAGGAATTAAGTTGTGAATTTGAATTGAATGGAGTTTCAAATGAGAATTTTTATTTAGCAGCAAAAAAGCAACCGAAGAAGCTGAAACCGGAAGCATCAAGACGATTAGACGACGAAAAAACCGAAGTTGAAATGGTCGATGGGCATTCGCAGGTACATAATTATTCAAATTTCCAATTTTCTAATCGTTGAAATCACACGAATTGTTCACGCAGCTACTCCGAATCATCACACCGCAGAAAGAAGCTGTCACGAGTTCCATGGAAGTAACATCGGAGAGACACAGATCCTAATAGCCATGATGCCATCGTCCGAATGAGAATTTTAATTTGTGCAATTATGTAAATTTAGCTTCTGGTGTAGCGGATTTGAAGGACTTGGGAACGCAAGATCTTATCGTGGAACTTGCGGCAGCTCATGTCTTCGATACCATTTTACGTTGTTTCGTGTACCATATTGACTGATAATTTATTAGGTCCCGTTGCACTGCCCAATTATTGCAGCTTTTGATTTTGGCCAAAGTTGAACGTCGTTGGCCAATCTCAAAACGATATTTTATAGCCTGAACTTGGGGTTTGGCTTGATGCTTAAGAAATGCAAGTAAGTTTAAGAATATTACGCAGAAATTCTTTGTAAAGAACAACATTTCAGATTGATGAGCTCGAGGTTTTCAATTTGAAACACGTGCTAAACAAAAGTTCTGAGTTTCCAAAATAAATTTTCTTCAAACAGCTTGTTGATAGTCTCCGGTTGCAAGTTCTTCTAATGAGACGTCAATTGTGAACGAAATTTGAGTGTGATTAACAAAGCAGTGTGTATGATTTGCGTGCGAACTAACAAACGTAAGTTTATCCAGCCAAGAACTTATTTGTTCATTTATGTCTCCAAACGAATCATATAAAATGAATAAAGAATTTCTTGGCTTAGTTTCTAATTAACTTTTAGCTGAGTAAAATATTTCTGTATAAAGTTTCCTGAAAATATATCAAAATGTAGAAAAATAATTCAATCTGTTGTGTACAAATAAGCCGCAGTAAAACGCAGCTTTTAATCGCTTTTGAACTCCGCAACTTTGTGAAAACAAATTTGCTTTTGTAAAGTTTGCAAGCTTCTGTAGATTTTCAGCCTTTCTAAGTCATAATTCGCCTCCAACTATTGTAAATGACTTTTCCCGCCTTCACCGTGTAAATTTTAATCAATTTTGACAAAAGTTTTTCATGAAAAATTGCGTAGTGATCCGTCTAACGGATTCTGTAATTATTTTACGTGTTGCGTCAGCCGTCACCCGCTCTGAAACTAATCGATGATCAATTTATCACCGTTTAACGACGTTATTGTTCCAATGTGCTGCTTTATTTCTGCCAACACTGTGATGTCATCCAGCAACATCAGCAACCACGCTAATCAGCTTTAATAAAACAATCAAAAAGTCAAATTTGATTTTCAAATTCTAGATGTTCGCAAAGCTCAAAGGAAATTCAATTAAATTTTTGCAAAAATTATGAAATTTTAATGGGCAAGTCAATGTCTCATGGTCGCGGGTTCTTAGTGGATTCTTAATCGTGACATGGATTCTGAATTATAATTGATTCTTTCTCGGGTTAGCAGAGAAGCCGGCTCGTGTAAAACGATACGATTTTCTCAAGAATCGTTAGGAGTGTGATTAATGGTCCTATTATTCACAAACAGATTACTTTTTGAATTGTTTCTATTCAGATTTACGACTTGTTTCAATCAAAATGCCGAAAAATCCGTCGTCATAATCAGATCAACGTGTGTCTCTTGGCGAAGTTGCGAAGCATATGATTCAGGTCTCAAAATGTGCACAACAAAGGTCGTGAAGATAATTAAATCCAAACGGGTGCGATTCCACCAGCGATCAAAATTAGAGTAAACATCAGTTACCTAAACCGATAAATTACGAATCTGCATTGACAAATTAAACCGCCCAAGATGTCGCAAGACGAGACGATGTGAAGTCCAACGCAGACTCGAGAAAATCTGTTAGAATCACTGCGGATCATGATTAACAAGTCAAAACTTTATTGCTCCATTGTTTGCAGCGCATTCCTTCGACGGCTTGATTTGAATCAGGAAATTGAGTAGGCTTAAGAATAAACTTGAAAATTATTTTCATCTCTTCTGGATTCAGTTTTGCCAGGTCGGATGTGCAGAAGATGAAATTTATAAGCTTTTGTTCTGAGGCTTCTGTTCTTGGGATTAATTGGGGCTCATTTGATTGATGTTTGGTTCGTAAAGATGTTTCATTTAAATACTTTGGAGAAGCGTGGCTGGTCAATCGAAAGTTACATTGGAGGAGATTCGTGCAGTCTCGTGAAATGTCACGTCTTTGACTAAGAATTAATATAATCAAAAGCTTCGAGTGTGGGGTTGGGTAACTCGCAGGGCTTTGCAGGTTCTTTACGTTAATAAATTTCAACGACTCAACCTTTGGGCTCCATGAAATTTCTTGTCTAATTTAAGAAAACAATGCAACCTTAATAAACTCCCCAAATCACCCACTCTCGAAGCCTCTGTCGTTATCCTTGCAATCTCGAACATGATCCATAAACCGTTACACTTCATGCCCGCCTAAATCATCTCTAAATCTTGCCCGCCACAAGAACATTTATACCTTCATCGCACCGTTCCGTGCCACCACGCGTCGCGTCAGACAAAAATGTGACTTGATTTATATGCGTACCAAGAGTAAGGTCGCTTTTTGTATAAAACTAAATGCTGTTTGTTTAATCGGTTTCAGTGTAACATTTTCCGTCGAACGCTAAAGAAGCACTTGACAAGCTCTCGTCAGTCAATATCAAGCCAGCTTCCGGAAGCAGGTCTTTTGTATAATAGATTGAACAGAATACATCATCCAGTTTCAGTGCCACAGCGCAGTGCAATTAAAGAAGACAAAAGAAAAGCATTCGGTTCGGGAAATTACCGACTGAAGACATAGCAACACCTTCCCAGAGCAACTATTGTGATTTGAATCTACCTCGTACGCCTTTTGTTCAAAGTGAATCGTTCGGTTGCTTTATTGTGATAAACTAGAGAAATTTCTTTGGAGTTGGAGAAAAGATGAATTTGGTGAGTTGTTGTGATGGAAGTGAAAAAAATTAACAGAACTTTCAACAAACTTATAATGATTCTAACATTGATATCTGTTCAAAAATTTGAATTCTTAAAATTTAATAAGTGACTTCTTGTGAACAAAACTAGCTTGAAGTTTGAATTTGTTTTCTTAACTTTCAGTCATTAAAACAGTATTTTTATTTGCACTGATGCTTTTCGGAAACTCAGAGCTTCCATCTTCGGAGTGCTCAATTACAAGAATTTTCTAGCCTCTCTATAAAAGAGTCATTAAGAAAAATTTTCAAAGGAATCGATTCTTTAAACTCTTTGTGAAACTTCAATCGATTTTCAAAATCAGGATCCAAAAGCAATGAATTCATGAAATGATATTTGTTTTTCAATCAAAATTTGAAGCAAATTTTAAGAAATTTGCTCACAACAATATTTTCCGTAAGATTCTAACTTGAAAGTAATTACAAACTAATTACAAACTTCAATTAAAATCCGTCATAAAAACTCCCATTTGACGTTCACATTTCAATTCAATTGTGTTTCTTATCGCTCTAAAGACCTGAAAGAGAGACGCTTCAAATAATTTATTCCATATTCGTTCAGTTTCACCTTGGGGTCCATACACAAAGACTCAGCTCTACGCAAAAAGCGAGACAATAGAGATGAACGATGTTCCCGACAGCTCTCGAGGGTCGCTTGAGGAC
This sequence comes from Belgica antarctica, assembly GCA_000775305.1. Classification (NCBI taxonomy): domain Eukaryota; kingdom Metazoa; phylum Arthropoda; class Insecta; order Diptera; family Chironomidae; genus Belgica; species Belgica antarctica. The sequence continues at coordinate 23,707 of JPYR01000656.1, read as the reverse complement.
GCGAGCGGAGATTTTCCCATATTTTGACCTGACACATCCAATGACACTGGCTTATTTGCATATATTACCTCGAATTTGAATTTCTTCTCGTCTTGTTTCATTTTCCTAAATAGTACTTCTGGTCATCGTTCATCGCGTTGTTAGCTCATTCATCATGTGGAGCAGCAGATGATGGTAATCGCGATTCGAGTGGCCGTCAGCCCCGCTTGAATTCGCATCGTGGGAATTACAAGTTCCAAGTGCCACCATACTGGAACCCTGATGCGCACGCGCAGACAGTTCAGTCGTCAGATTATCGCGGACCTGATGGCAGTTATGGGTACGACTATCAAACCAGCAACGGCATCATCGTGAAGCAGGCATCGTCAGGAGTTGGCGCGAACAAAGTTGTGCGCGGTTATTACAGCTACGTTGGTCCTGACGGAGTCACGTATACGACCAACTACATCGCTGATCGTTTTGGATTTCGTGCTTACGGTGCACATCTTCCCATTCAGCCTCATGAAGTGTACGATTCAGCAAAACTGCCAATTCGCCCAATCGTCAAGCCAGTGTACGTGTCTTCAACGCCTTCTCCGCTTAATGTCTACCCACTTCAATCGCATAACCAGCAAAACCATCAAAATAATCAAAATCACCAGCACCACTCACAAACTGTCTACTACTCCCAGCCATCGCTGCAATCGAAGCCAATTTATGTCGCTGAGCCAGCAACCTACGTCACGATCACCCCGAAACCGTCTTATCAAGGCTCCACTCAGCCACCCATCAACATCCTGCCTCCTTACAACTACGCCGCGTCCGCCCCGCAATACGTGAACCCGCCCTCTGAGTGGACAACTTCACGCCCTTATTACGACAACGGCTACACCGTCGCAACTTCCCGGCCATACGCTCAATACTAATCTCGTCTCGTCGACAATGTACTCGAGTGCAAAAGTATTTGAATAAAAATGTGTGATGCGATAACAAGCCACTAACTGACAACAAGACAGATGTCAAAAAATTCTAATCTGAGAGCGATTTGGGTCTCCCGGACAAGCGGGAAGAAAAAATTCAAGACATATGTAATTCCATTCTAGATTTGATAACAGCTTTTGTGAAGCACGAGATTTCACAATTTTCTGGTCCAAACGGTCACCGCGTTATCTGCTGAACTGTTGAACTTTATAATTGGCGAGTTGTTTACAAAAAAAGCACTTGAGAAATCGAGCGAAGCTTTGCCTCACACGCTACATCAGTTTAAGTGAATTTGAAACGTGTGCGAGATGTGTGGTGGTGTTTGTCAAAATCATGTTGAGTTTAAGCAAGGAAAGACTTGGAAGGAATTGTAAAATTACAGCTTGTAAAAGTTTCGTGATATGATGTTCAATATCAACTCAAGTTCAAGCAACCTGAACTTTGATTTTAAATAAGTTTTTAATCTTTCCTGATCAGAACCACATTTAAAATGAAAATCATTTTCAAAATAAGTAAAAAGATGCAAGTTTTCTTGTTTCATTGCACAACGGTCTTGATTTGTCGTGGCGGGAAACCAAATTGTTCCACCAACAAATTTCATGCGTCGAAATGGGTTCAACGTATTGTTTCATCGGATTATAACGCGGTCTGCGTCGACATAAACATTTCCAATTTAAATTTTGAATGCAACTGACCACTGGTGCTGACGTGCAGCGACCAAGTACGTTGAACATGAAATTCTGATTTTACCATATGCAAATTTTTTCGCCACATTGTTGCAGGTTTCATCACAAGTTTGAACTGAAAACGTGATTGCAAAGTTTTGAAGAATGCAAAAATAACTATTAATCTCTCATCTTTATTTGGACGTCCATGACTTAACTATTAAAACATAAATTTTCTTGATTTCTGGTTAACCAGGTAGAGTCACTAAAAAAACTTCTAAGCAGTTCCATTTTCAGATCTTCACGAAAAGTTGATTTCAGATCTGATAATTCTGCTTAAAAATCTAATTTATTACCGATCGAGTGAAGCAGATCGATGTTTTCGATCATCAGCGTGCAAATCTCTTGGCACGGGTAGTGATTGATGTTGTCGTTAATGTACTCGCAGTTCTTTTTGTATTTCTCGATCGAAGCAGTTTTCGTCGCTTCACCCAAAGATTTTCCGTTGAAATCCGCGTCGAACTTCGGCAGATCGGCAAGTTGTGCGTAGTCGTTCTGGCAAGCACTGCAAGCGCACTGAAAAGTGTAGATTTTGTTGAAATAATCCTGGCGATCCTTCAGGGAGTGTGTCAGGAAGCTGTAGCGATCGTAGGTTATAAACAGCTGCTCGCCGGCCTTAATCGGCTTTCTCGCCACAAAAGCGAATTTGTTATCAACATCAATCTTGTCAACATTTGGGTCGCAAGAGTGTGCAAAATAAGCTGACAACGAGCACAAGGCGAACCCTTGACCTTCCAGCTGATTCGGCGACCAGAAGAAGTGGAAAAAGTTGACGGTCATGCTTTTCAAGCAGCGCACAAGATAATGTTGCAAGAAATTGCGTTCATCTTCAGAGTCGGTTTGAAGCTGTTCGGTGACCGACTCGTATTTTGCGTACGCCTCAGCAGACCAAGGTTCACGTTCCGCCAGACTCGTCGTCGCTAGAATTCTGTTTTTCAGCAACATCGGGTCGGTCGGGTCGCTGAGATCAAAATCCATGATCGTTTTGTTTGCTTCTTGGTGGTTCATCAGTTTCTGCAGGTCAGCCAACGACCCGGCGATTTCGACAGCTTGATAAAACATGCGTTGCAAAAGCAGCTTTTCGAAGCTTTCTTCCTTGGGCGCCGTGCACTCGTACCGGTGAACAACGGATTCACTGCATTTGCTCGAACAAAACAAGGCTAAAAATAAGTAACACACGCGGTAAGAAAAAAACAAACAAAAAATACAAATTAAATTGTGAAATTTTGTTATTTTGATAATTATTCTCAGTCACGATGCCATTCACTGTCGACTTGACTCACCATCTGAGCACTTTGCGCATGGAAGCAGATTCAGTTGGTTTTTTTGCAGGCAAACTGCGCATCGGGTGTGGCGTTCCTTCGGATCAAGGATCTTGTAGAACGGTTCTTCGAGCACCACAATGTCGCCGGGGACCAAATCCTTATTGGTCATTAAGTAGCGGCCGTAAATTTCATTTTCTCGCACTTCAAGACACTCGGCGATGAACGGAATTTTTTTGTGCGCCGGCAGAGATAGCTTGAAGAAGGGTGACGCGTCGCTTTTGTCTGACGCAATTATTTTCTGGTTTTCACGACACTTTGACTGGAATGTTTTGGAAACTTCGCGGTTTTCGTCACAAATACAGGCATTGATGGCACTCTGGATGTTGTCTAAGCACTTTTCCTGCTGCTTCGACTCGTAGTAAACTTTTGCGCGGCCAGCGAATGCATCTGATAACACTTGGGACTTGCACGTTGCGTATCGCAGACACTGATTGTAATTCTCCAACGCTTCCGTGTACTTTTGCGCCAAGCGTAGCTCGTCCGCCTTCTGGATGAAGCCCTCCGCTAACTGATTACTCTTCATGTTTCTTTCACTTTTGAGCTTTCAAATCGAACTGAATTTGATTTTGAGCTCACTTTCGCCTTTTATAGCTTTTTCGCTCTCGATCGTCGTTTGGCGAGATGATGTTATCAAAGCTGTTCGAGGCGCTTTTGTTTACACACTCAACCCGTCTCAGCCAGAATCAGCTCTCCGCCCGACACAGGCGATAAATAAATAATGCACATAAACTTATTCACTCGTCTTCGTGTTTCTAGAGTGCCGACTCTGAATTTACGCTGTAGCCAACAATACTTTATTCGGGATTTGTGGCTGTATCGCGCACATGTTGATGTGTGCTTGAAATTCGAGCGGATTTCAAAGTTCGGGGGCTTGTTATGAAAAATGACACACCACGTCATAAGCACTGTCACTAACTCAGCTTGGAGTTTCTCTCTGATAAGGTTTATTTAGTTATGAATTATGTAGACACGGTCAGAATGATAATGCACGGTTCAGGGTGTCTGAAAAGTCGGTGACCACGTGAATTGTTGAAAATATTTAATTTTGAAAAGATTGTGCAATCAATAGACCGGTTGATGCAGCCTCAAATGATTTTGGTTTGCACGCCCTGGTCATCAAGACCTTTAAACCAAACTGTGTGCGTAAAACATAAACAATTTTTGCCTAATAACAAGAATGTCGTTTCATGTGATTACTCATCAATTATTTAAAAATTATTTTTCATAACAAAAACAAAATAAGAGAAATAGACTACACTAAAACTACTTTGTTTAATTTTTTCCTTAGTGGTTTAAGAATTTTTGTTTCAAAACAAAGTAACTCGATCACAACGGCATAATCACAACTTTCTAGAATTTCAGTCACGCGGATGATCGTCGTCAACATTTGCTTAGTGTACATTCTTCAACCCAATGTGAATATAAAAAATCACAAACAATTCTCAAGTTTCATTAGCACTGAAATGCGTCGCATATGATGCTGGTCGAAATATTTAAGCGGAATTTATCACAACCCCAGCGGAAAGTTTTTCTTGGTTACTTGCAATTTTGATTCGTTCAAGTGCAATCTGTTCCAAACGGTGCAGAATCGCGGGATGCGGCTCGATGACCCTGCGGAAGTCTTTTTGCGTCAGCTTGAACACTTCGCACATCTCCAGGGCGATTATGTTGGCAATGCGCTTTTGACCTTTTATCATAAGGCAAATTTCGCCGAAATGAGATCCGTCGGAAAATGTGCCGATTTGGTGGCCTGGAATTGGAATTTATTTTGAGGGTTTTTCAGAGTGTTGAATCAACGTTAAAGGGAATTCTACAGAAATCAACCCTGCAATGATTGCCACGTTGGAAATCCCTGAAGCTCTGAACTTCCCAGAAATTTTTATTTTTTATGAAAAACGTTGAAAACAAATTTTGTTTTCTCATTCAATTCAAGCTTTTTTTTTATATTTGTTATTCCAATCTTTCCAAAGAACAACCCTTGTTCCATAAAGGTCAGCAATTCAACGCACCTGACACGGAAAAAATCGCCGCGGTTCCAAAAGCCAGAAAATACATTGCTTCGCCCGTGGTATTTGCTTTGATGATAACGTCGTTGGGGAAGTAAACTTCGAATTTCAAGCAACTGACTATGTTCTCGAGCAGCAGTTGTGGAATTTCTCGGAACAGTGGAACTTTGTGCACCAGGTTGGAACACGAGTGCATCATGATTTCCTTGCGAAGGTTTTTCGGCATTGATTCATCAATTGCGTCATCGTTGAAGTAGTGCGTGTTATACTTGTAGCGGAAAAATTCCTTGATTTTGATTCGCAACGGATGCGACAGTCGCTTTTCTTCGCAGAACTCGTCGATTTCTCTCGACGTCTCTTCGAATCTGTTCTCAAAACTCTCCGAAGCCATGAAGACATTCGAGACGAGAATGATGACATAAGTCGAGTAGATCCATCCACCAATCATTATAAAAGTCGACATCAGCATGTTGTACATGGAATCAGACGTCTCGCTACCATAGCCTGATTGCAGCACAAGCTTCAGAGTAATCATCATCGTTCGAGTGTACTTGTTCAGCATCGTGTAGTTTGAGAATATATCGTCGAGATCATTGAGCAGCAGATCTTCAACCGCCTTCCACTGCGCTTCTTCGTTTATGATCGCGCGTCTGCTGCTGAACTTCGAGGTCCGGTGACTAACTTGCCATTGTTCTTTAAACATCGGGTTATCCTCAACGTAGAGTGGAATCAAGTGACGAACGCATGCTGCCCAGTGCCAACTGAAATTGAAATTTGTTAATTACCAGATGCCACTTTCGATTTCACTCGTGACTTGCCAATAAATCGTTCGAAGAAACATTTCCAGAATTATCGTGCTTTTCTCAGACAACTGGAGCCTTTTGGGGATGGTTTTGAAATAGAACACAACCTGCTCAAAGCGGTAGAAACTAAAGCAGAACAGGCAGAACATGTAAATGACGGTGTGGCCGTTGATTGTTCCGCCACGTTCTTCAATCACCAAAGCAGCGACGCAAATGAAAGGCACGCAGGTAATTGCATCAGCCACAAAGTCTTTCAAATATCTCTTTCTAATGTTCGTCTTGTTCAGAACAATTTCATTAGTTGCGCTGACGATGTACCCAGTTTTGAACCGCAGAACTATCTCGATCAACAGCATCAAGCACGTGAACAAATCGGCGACGATGAAAAAGTCGATTACGAAGTCTTCCAACTCGACAAAGAAGGCGACCACGAAAGGTGTCATCATTTGATGGAAGAACAGCATGAAGAACACCACGATATTCCAGTGCTTGCGAAACTCCGACAGCGGATGGATGATAAACCCGGGATAGTGCTTGACTTGTCGTTTGCTTTCTCGTTTCACTGCCGCGCGGCTTTGAAGGAATTCGAAGACTTCCGGGTGGTCAATAGAGACCAGAAGCGATTGCTTCAACTTTCTTATCAGCTTCACATGCCATGGTGCCTCTGGCAAGATTTTAGGAAGGTGTGAAACCGAGCTGGTTCTCAAAGTGCACTTGTGCATTTTAACGATTTTTTCGAACAATCCGAACGTCGACGTCGGATTATCAAAGGCGGAAAAACCGAAAGCTACTGAGAAGTCGCTCGCTAGAATTAATTATCAAGCAATGTATCCGTACAGCTCACAGAAAAAGTTTTGGACTCGCGAGAGTGAGCAGGAGCTGATCGAAATGCGGATGAGAAGCAACCGAGAGTTCATCCGCGTTCACGGCTCGCACCTCGACGTAAGTTGGCGATTTGTTTACATTCAAAATTTCATGAAATTCTTCTCAGAGCAAGCAATGTGAAGCGTTCTTCATGAATCCCTACGAGGAAAGCCTTCTTCTGAGACAGTACGAGCTACAGCTCAAGGAGTTCTGCAAGAGGTTCGAGCCACCAATGCCGAAATACACGATCGGAACATCGTTTCACTACTTCAAGCGGTTTTACCTCAACAACTCGCCGATGGATTATCATCCCAAGGAGATTCTGTGAGTGTTGCGGATTAAATCCAACATTCTCAGCATTCATTTGTTTAATTTTAGTGCCACTTGCGTCTACCTCGCGACAAAAGTAGAAGAATTCAACGTTTCAATACAGCAATTTGTGGCGAATGTCAAGGGCGACCGCAACAAAGCCACTGACATCATCCTCAGCAATGAACTGCTTTTGATGCAAGAGCTCAACTACAACCTGACTGTTCACAACCCATTTCGACCCGTCGAGGGCTTCCTTATCGATATCAAAACGCGTTGCAAAATGGACAACCCAGACAGATTGCGCAAAGGCATCGACGAGTTTCTCGACAGATCTTTCCTTACAGACGCCTGTTTGATATACGCACCATCACAAATCGCCTTGGCTGCTGTTCTCCACGCTGCCAGCAAAGAACAAGAGAATCTCGATTCGTATGTGACCGATTCGTTGTTTGCGGAGTCGGCTCAGATGCTGAAACCTTTGATAGAAGCAGTTAGAAGTGAGTGTTAGGCTTGAAAACGTTGAGAAGTGTCTTAAAATCGATTTTTCTTCTAGAAATCAGGTCGATGGTGAAGAACATCGGTGAACTGCCGGACAAAAACACAATCAAGGCGCTGGAGAAGAAGCTGGACAAATGCAGGAATCAAGAGAACAACCCAGACAGTGAAGCGTAAGCAATGAGAGTGACTTTTAACTTCAGATTGAATAATTTTAATTCTTTCGCAGCTACAAGATCAAGATGAACCGGCTTCTGAACGACGACGACGATGCACCAGCCCAGATGGAGTATCATTTAAGCACGCCCGACCGGAGCGACATTTCGATGCTCAACGCATCCCAGTTCAGCAGCTAATCATTGTCTCTCAGAGATTTTTTAATTAAACTCAAATAAAGTTCAATGTTTTCAAACCGAGATTATGATGTTATTGTCGATTTTTTAACGGAAATTTGAATTTCAAACTGCCGTCGAAGGGGTGCTCGAGTGAGTGAGTGGTGTATTTGGAGACGGATCAGACGATAGCAACTTTTTTGAGAAAGGTAAATTAAGTGGTTCAAACAGACAAATGCCAAGCCAAATTGTCGATTAAACAGTTCACAAACCCTCTGGCTGACGTAGCCGCTTGAAGTTTGCCCGGTTTTCAATCAAGTTCTCGATTTTCCGCAGACGAAAATTTCATCAAACCGAAAATCACATTTATCAGCAATTTTCGTCGACATCGTTTGATTTTTTGAGCTTACTTTCTACCAAATCACACGGACAAACACCAAACTCATCATGTACCAAGGAGGCGGCTATCAAGGAGGCTACGGCCAGAACCACGCGTGAGTGAAATTGAAAATTTTCCGAATTCAGACATGGCGAGAGTCTTGCACTGAAAAAACTTTTTTCCGCTGACTGCATGTGGAAATTGTTTCGTTCGCGATTTTAACCCCGTCGTGAGAGAGTGCACGAGTGAAAATGCGTGCCGTGTTCAGTTGCATCATCGGGCGCACGCTGATAGAGTCTGCGGCGGTGCAAAATGCGACAGGCTTGCTCTTCGTGACATCACAAGCTGAAAAGAAAAACTTTTCCCCGATATCGCTTTCATAACGAATCGATAAATTGTCAAGCTCGCTTCCGACTCGGCGAAATTTCCTCGCCAACTTTATGCAAATTGAAGACTTTCGCTGTATCTGTGTTAGTGTCTCGCTGCCGTATTGAATTGAATGGAAATTTTCTTCTTTTTCGCCTCTTGTCGGCTCTTTGCGCTTACGTTTCTTTCTCTTCTCCTTCCACCCGTGTAGCTTTCGACCACGTCCAGATTTCAACAACGGCGGAGAGAAGCCGTACTGGAATCGCCATCCCAACAATCAATTCAACAACCAATTTAACCCAAACTTTATGGACAACGGCTTCAACCCGAACTTTGTGAAACGCGTCTACCCACCAAAGAAGGATTTCGGTGGGCCAAAGAACGGCATGAAAGGCCACTCACCCGACTTGGATGACATGTCCAAGGAAGATCGCGCCAAGATTCAGAGCATGAAGGCCAAGTGCCCGGGGCAAAACTTAGTCCGCCCGAACTGGGACCTCGTTAAGCTCGAGACCTTCGGTAAAGACTTCAACAAGCTCCATGAGAACAACAAAAAGCGAACGCTCGAAGAAGTGAACGTCTGGCGTGGAGCTATGGCTATCACCGTTAACGGGCAAGAAGTTCCATTCCCACACCAAGAGTTCGTCGAGGCCAACTTCTCGACGGTCATCCTGAATGAGCTCTCTAAGCAAGGATTCACCACACCGACGCCAATCCAAGCGCAAGGTTGGCCAATCGCCCTGTCAGGACGCGATCTTCTCGGTATTGCTATGACTGGATCAGGCAAGACGCTTGCGTACATGTTGCCCGGTCTCGTGCACATCAACAACCAGCGCCCGTTGTCAAGAGGAGAAGGACCAATCGTCCTCGTCTTGGCACCGACTCGTGAGCTGGCTCAACAGATTCAATCCGTCGCTAAGGAATTCGGGTCCTTTGTCAAGCCGATGTCGCGCAACACTTGCATCTTCGGTGGATCTCCTAAAGGACCGCAAATTCGTGATCTCGAGCGTGGTGTCGAAGGTGATTTTGCTGCTTTCCCCTTTTACAAGCCAGATGATTAAATTTTCTTTGTTCTGTTTTAGTTGTCATCGCAACGCCCGGTCGTCTCATCGATTTCATGGAACGCGGTGTTACAAACTTGCGTCGCGTGACTTACTTGGTTCTCGACGAGGCCGACAGAATGTTGGACATGGGTTTTGAGCCCCAAATCCGTAAGATCATCGAGCAGATCCGACCCGACCGTCAAGTGCTGATGTGGTCGGCAACCTGGCCCAAGGAAGTGCAGGTTCTCGCCGAAGATTTCTTGAACAACTACATTCAAGTCAACATCGGATCGCTCAACTTGTCCGCTAACAACAACATCACGCAAAACATCAAGGTTTGCGAAGAGCACGAGAAGGAGCAAGAACTGCTCGGTTTGCTGAAGACAATTACTTCGGACGCCAACAACAAATGTATTATCTTTGTGGAAACGAAAAAGAAGGTTGAAGACATTTTGAGAGTGATTCAACGTGAAGGCTACCAGGCCAATTCAATTCACGGAGACAAGAGCCAGAGCGAACGTGACTACGTGCTCGAAAGCTTCCGCAATGGAAGAACTTCGATCTTAGTGGCCACCGACGTCGCTGCTCGCGGTCTCGACGTGGAAGACGTCAAGAGTGTCATCAACTACGATTATCCAAACACATCTGAAGATTACATCCATCGTATTGGCCGTACTGGACGATGTGAACAGACAGGCACTGCTTACACATTCTTCACACCTGGCAATGGACGTCAGGCACGTGAACTGCTGGCCGTCATGCACGAAGCCGGCCAAACGGCATGCAAGGAACTTCACGACATCGCCAAGTCATCGCAAGGCGGAAAAGGCAACATTCGCTCGAACCAGCGCTACGGACGTCAAGACAACTACAAACCAATGTACAACAACCAGTTCAACAAGCCTGGACTCATGTCGGGCATGAAAAACCTTGGACAGGGTTGGATGGGACAGCCAAAGCCTCAATTCAACAACCAGTTCAACAATCCCGGCAACGCATTCAAAAACGACTACCCGAAGCCACCATTCAACAAATTTAACAACCAAGATGACAAAAAACCGCTCGCTGACGGTGGATTCAAGAAGTTTGACTACAATAACAAGTTTAACAACCCGTTGCAAGGCGGTTACCCAATGAATGCTGGACAGCAGCCGAATGCCGGTGCCTACCAAGGTGGATACCAGAAGAACTTCACGCCGAACCAGGAAGGCTTCAAGCCACGCGGAACATTCGTCAAGCCTGACTTCAACGGAAATCCACGCGGAAATCCTCAATTTGGTGACAAGCAGCCATTCCAGAACAAGTACATGGGCAACAAGCCCCGCGCGCCGTTCAACGGACCAAACCGCTTTAACGACCAATTCGGTGGACCTCAGAAGTTCAACAAGTTTGACAACTACAAGGGCGGATACGGTGGAAGCGGAGCCGAAGGCGAAAGCGACGAGTTCCAAGGCGGAAATCAGTACAACAACCAGAACCGTCAGTACAACAACCACGCTGGCAACAACCGCTTCGACCACCAAAACGCTGCTGGAGGCGATGCTGCACCAGCTGCACATGGACAACAACCACCGTTCGTTCCATCCGACGCTATTGACGGCCAATTTGATTCTAACATCATGCCCGGATACCGCATGATTCCAAATGCAGGGCAGATGCCGTTTGCACCGGCTTTTGGTGAGTTTCTCGATCGACAACGGTTGTTTCAATCATTCTTTAATTTTATGTTCCGTGTTCAGCAGAATACCAGGGACCACCGCAAACCAACGGTCAGATTGATGTGCACGCAGCTAACCCGTGCGGCTTTCAGAACATGAACGGTCCACCGCAGCAACGTCCAAGTGGAATGTACATCGTTGGGGCAGCTCCGTCTAATCCAGCTTTCATTCAGTATCAACATGCCGCAGTTCCGTAAGTTGTCCAAAAAGCTCAGCGCTTTTGATAAAAAGTGTTTTTCGTCGTCTCCGTTTCCAAAAAAGTTAAAAATGCCACGGTAAATCCACTTCACTGCTAGTTTAAGTAAGAAAATCACCTCGGATGGAAAAACTTCCCTTAATGAGTTTCGCAGAACCTTTTGAATTACGTGTTTGTGTGAAAAAAATTTAAGCCGAAGCGACTCATTGATGGAGCTGCAGCTCGTTGGACATTTTCTTTGAAACTCAAGTGTTCTTCCCCAGATTTTCACGAAACATTTTTCTTTCTCTCTCTTCACTCGAATTTAGCGATGAGCAAGAATAAGTTGAAGAAGAGAAATTCTCAAGATAATTTTGAAAGCAAAATTGAAAGTAAAATGTCAAATGCTAGTTCCTAGTTTTACATTTTGCTTGCACTGTAATTTTGAACGAGAGAAAAACACATCCGGGGAAATGATGAAGAAAGAAACACATTTACACAAGCACGCGAGTCACCATACCATGAATTATTCCCTTTATAATGGTGATTGGCAACGAAACATAATAAAAATAAATGATGATTTAATTTCCTTTTCTGTTTGTCTTGGAAAAGAATTTTTAGAAACATTAAGGAAAATTACGGCTGATTGGTGGAGTGTCCAAGGTGGAAATGTATAAAAGATTAAGAAAATGTCTAAAATATTAATGTCAACTATGATGACTATGACGATGTCGAGTAAAACTTGAATTTTATTACATGAAAGTTGACACTCAACGGTTTTGAGTCAACAAGCTCGACACCCGACGACTACTTCATTTGAACATTCCTTCCTTTCGACATTTCACCTTCCAACCCCTATGAAAACGCTAACTAAATGTTGAATTAATCAATTTTGCGCTCGTCTGTGACTCGTTTAGATTTCTCACAAATGATGAGAGTCACAAGGCGAACGAGAAGTAATATAAAGATAATTAATCAAGACTTTCGAAGGCGACTCTGAGTTTTCGCCGAACTTTTGAAAGGAAAACAAGTTTTTATTAATTCACTTAAATATGGTAATTAGTATGTAGACATTAAATGAATTTAATCCCGAAAGATGTTTAAAAACGGACATCGCAAATCATGAGAAATCTTTTTACTTTCCTCAGTTTTAAAACGATTCGAATTTTATTTTAACTTTTGAGTTTTTCACGAGATTTTTCCAGTCGTCTCGGACGTTAAGTGGAAACGTTGCGAGTGAAAAATCTCTCAAAAAGTATCAAACGAACAGCAAGAAGCTTATTAAAAACTGTAGAAATGTGGAAATGCACTGACGTTAAAAAAATGATGAAAATTGTGCTGAATCACGAAACTTCTTCCCGTCTATGCCTTAAAATCGCACTTTTTCGAAGGATCGCATAGAAATGAGAGTTTTGTGTTTGCAGCAACGTTCATGAATGAAGAAAAGTTAATTTTATCAACCAAAAGTTGATCAGGTGATAACAAAACGTTAATTTATTCAACTGTCTCTCCTTTACTTTTGTATTTTACGGTAAAAATGCCACAAAATGAAATGAAAATGATGCAATTTTTAACAAATGAAGACAAACAGCCGAAAATGATCGAGAAGGGACAAACAGCGTGAAAATTAGATGATAAAATGAACAAAAACTTTAATGTGCTCGGTGAATCGCGACAAATTAGAATTTATATTTTTTCTATGAAAAGAAAACACAAAAATCACAATGAAAGAAAATTAAGGAAAACAATTAAAACGTGTGAAAAGGTTGGAAAAATGTTTCGCAACATTTTTCTCGTTGGGGCTGGTCAGGGATGATGTCAGAAGGGGTATTAACCCAGAAAAGATAGAAACGAGAAAAACTTTGACTTTGAACTTTTGGATTATCTGTTCAATTTGTAAGAAATCTTGACATTTTGTAATTCAGACTCTAAACAGGAGTCTGAAAACGGCAAAAATGTTGAAACTGATAAAAAAGACTGGAAATTCGAAAGCATACGTCTTCGGACATCACCAAAAGTCTGAAACTTTGATTAGATATTTCGGAATTGCCAAATAGAACTGACGTCATTCACAATCCATCCCCAATCGAAAGCATTTTCTATTTTCCTGTCTCAACTTTTTCTCATTTTTTAAGTTAATGAACGTAAAACTGAAGCGTAAATGAAGAAGCAAGTTTTCCTTTAATTGACTAAATTTAGTATTGAAAATTTGTTAAAACGAAGCAAGTAAAAAATCAAACACAAAATGCAGATATATCGAAAGTCCCCTCAAGAAAAACCAAGAAAATTGAACATTTTTAAGCAAGAAACAAAAGTGTTCCATGAAAATGCCTTTAAAGATATCGAATCAACGTGATAAACGAAGACAAACGTTAAAGGCAGCAAGCAAGCACACTGTAAGCAGCACAAAGAAAGCAACACAAGTCGAACTGATGACTTAGGCGCGATGCTGCTTTTGATTAATCGCAAGCACGATGAAAAGTATTGTTATTTCGTACCTTTAAACATAAACCGCGTAAGATGAGACGAAGGAATTCAATTTGCACATGACGTTGATCATTAAAACTCAATAAGTTACTATTCGCTCCACAAAGAATATTTTTTCTTCTAAAGTTTTACGAGTCTTGAGAAATCAACAAGGAAAATCAAAGTAAAATGTCAAATCTCGCAGCTTAACACGTTTAAACGACTTTTTGATAATTGAAGAATGAAAATTGTTTTCCTCCAAACTGTGATGTAGAATTTCAAAACGGATAAAATTGAAGAAATCAAGAAGCAAGTTACGTAAATTTAACTCGACACAAACGAAAATCTTTTTAATTGACTTTAAAAACTCTGTCTTTTCGGACTTTGAAGCCGATTTCCCGGAAAGTCTCAGGAAAATCACTTAAGCAGCAAAAATGCTTTGTTTTGAACTGTGATATTTGTTGTAATAGAAGACACGACGAAAACATTTTTAAGAGAAATCACAGACATGAAATGAAACGATAATTTAATGGAAAAGAAAAAATCCTTTGAAGCAAGAAAACTTTATAAAAAACCACGTGAACGAAAAGACTTATAAAGTTTAGTTAAATTATTGTTGGTAATTGATTTTCTCTTTTGAGAAAGCCGGAAAACATTTTTTTGAAATGAAAATCAATTACTTGTGATGCGAATTAAAAATAAATACAACAAATGATAGTACAAAAGACCAAAAATTAAAATGAAGCTCGACCATGTCGTGTTTTGAAAGCTCTCGACAGCCAGCTTGAGGACATAAATGGTCAAGTAACGTCAGTTGAAAGTTTGTTGAAATTCATTATAATCAAAATGTTTGCTTGACAAAATTCGTTGATTGACACAACTTGCAGTCCAAGAAGTTCCTTATAAAGCCAAAGTTCCTTTCAAAAGCCTAAATTTTATAACTTTCTTATTAAATTCTGGCAACCACCAAGACATGGTCCAATTCAAAACACTTTCTCAATAGCTTAAACTCAAGTATTCTGATCGTTTTACGTTTACCGATTGAATCCCACTCGAATTTAGCTCTAATTGAAAAGACTTTTGTTTTCTTTAATTTGTGTAAAACCTTTACAGTCGTTAAATTGCGAGATGTTAAAGCAAAGCTTGATGAAAAGACTGTCAAATCGATGTTTCCTAACACGAATCCACCCCACTACTGATCAACTCTTAAGTAACTCATAGGCGGTACATTTAGCAATATTTTAAGATTACAAAAATTGAATTTCTTTCTCAAATCTCTGAATCACATTTGAGACTTCAGGATGAATCAAAAAAAACGCGAAGAAAATAGTCAAACATTAGGTTACAAATTAGTCAATTCCAGGGATTGGTTTAAGATGTCGAAGCTGGAAATAAAAGAAACCATTCCGATTGAGATATTAAGACGTGCTCCACGTTGCGTGCAACTCGGAGTGAATTAAAGCGACCAAACAATAAACTCAATTTGCAAAGCTTTCATTCGTTTGTAGAAACAAAGAAGAAATTGAAATTGTGCAGAACTGCGTGTGTGCGAAAGAAATCATGCATGAAAGTATTTATTGATGGCAGTCAAAAAGCGATCATAAGAAGAACAAAACGGGACTCACTCCATATATTTGTATCTGATGAAGAAATTCGGTTCGTTCGGGGGTAAAAGTTAAAATTGAATAATTTTCATGAACTTAGAAGAAAAAGAAAAACATAAACGCTTCCAAGATTCTTGAAGAAAAGCCCTTGAGTTTTTCTGGTAATTTTTACTTTAATTTTCCGGGACAAACTAAACGTTCTTGGGTAGGAAGAATTCTTTTTGTGGAAAAATTCAAATCGACGGATGGAAAAAATATAAAGTTTTAACAAACAAAAATCATTAAAAGGCTGTTAAAGATTGCAAATCTTCATGAAAACAAACAAAAAACGACAAAGATCAACTTTCGATGCGTTGCAAACGTCTCCAACCAGAAAGTTCAGCAGAAACTCTCGTAACTTACTCTTCACACGTCCACGAAGAGTTTTTGCCGTGACAAAAACACGTTTTTTGACAACAAAACACTTTCGTTTCTAATCTTTTATTTTTTTCTACAAAAGTACATGAAAACCCGCCAAAAAGCCATTAGCTATGATGAAATTGGGTAACAAAATGATTAAATTAAATAAGAAAGTGCATTTCTTGATACGGTTTCAAAACATTTTTTAATTTCTTTTTTGAAAATTTTCCGAATCGAAGCTTGATGTTGGTGGTTAACTAACATGAGTAACTTCATTGTAGACTTGTCAATCGCTTTTGATTATCAAACTCAACGAAAACAGTCATGTGTTGACGAGTTTCTTCAAGACTTGGTTAAAACAGAATAAAAAAAATTGTGAAACTTTTAGGTTTTCATGTCTATTATGAAGTTATCCATGCCAACTCTCACGCCAATCGCTCAAAAAGTCATTCAAACCAATTAAATTCATTTAATAATTTGTGTTTTCTCTTACTTTTAAGGAAGTTTTCCTTTTCTTTTGTGTCTTTGACCTTAGATATTAATCAAATGAAAAATAATTGAATTGTGTAACCTTGGAAGAGATAAGGAAAAACAAAAAACAGTTGCATTTCATTTGCACAAATGAATGTTTCAATAAAAAAAATATTCCAAAAATTAAAACAAACCTGTTGTGTGCTGATGAACTTGTTGTCCAGATTTTCATTTCTCTTTTCCATTTTCCGCAGGCCACAGGGCTATTACATGCCGGCTTATGTCGATCAGCGTTTCTCACCGCGCCTGGTCGTCGAATCTCCGAAAAGCAATCGCAGTGCAGAAGGCGGACGAGATTTTCGTGATGAATTTAGTGCCAAAGAGTAAAGCACAAGTGCTTTTCGGTTGTGATCTCTTCGTTTGATGCATTCCAAGTGCGCTTACTTTTGCTGTTACTTTTTTTTTTGCTAATTTATCAAACCAAGTTAAAAAGCGTCGATTAAAGAATGGAATAAACTTTAGTTTATATTTTTGTTTTCTTTTTGATTCTCGCCCCATTCGTCATTTCTCCCACTTCATAAACCAGTCGCTTCCGTCGTGCTTTTCCGCCCGATGCAGCTGCGCTTTTCACCGTTGACAGTTTTCCCCAAGTTTCTACGGCAATTCCAGTCTCAAATCGAAAGTCACTCGCTGAAGTCGTTGTCGATTGATGCGATTCACGTGTTGAACTGTTGTTCTCGCTCCCAAAGCAGTTTTATCGCAAAAAGTCTGTGAAGACTGTCTGATAGCATATCAGTGCTGTCAATAGGCAATAAAACACGTGCCGGCTTAATTTCTGTGCGATGAAAGCGCGACCGAATTAGTCAGTGTTGTTTTGGCTGCCTTTGCAGACAGTTTTGGGGAAACTCGCATTAGGATTATTTCCAAATCTTATCAGCGCTTGCAGTTACCGTTCAAGTGGCTATCGGAAGGTCCCCCCAGCGATTGACAGCAATGAAGGAGATGAATGACGAAACTAGCGATAAGAAAAACGCAACAGCTGTCAAAAGCGTTAAAAAGAAGCGCAAGAACCACTCTGCCTTGGGTGCAGATTTTGTCGCTCCAGATGGTGGATTTGGATGGATCGTTTGCTGTGCCGCCGGGTTATCGAATGTAAGACACTTCAAAGCTTCATCTTCGTAACAAATCTTTAATCTTCCTTCTAGTTGTGTACTTTCCCGGTATTGCAGCAGTTTGGGCTGATCTTCCGAGACCGTTTGTACGAACTCGACATTACTTCAGCGCAAATCACGACGATGATCAACATGAATCAAGCACTGACGAGTCTGATCGGCTTGGCTAACGGACCTGTGTTCAAGAGATTCACCTTCAGACAAGTCGCGTTCTTCGGTGCGTCCCTAGTTGCCACTGCATTGTTTTTCGCTTCTTATGCGGATTCTTTTGTCAAATTTCTTATCACATTCTCGATTTTATACGGTAACGGTCATAATTTGTGATGATTGAACTATAAAAATATCTGAAAACAACTTTTTAGGCGCTGGAGTTGGGCTGACAGCGTCTGCCAACTCATTGGCACTCAACACCTACTTTAAAGAACGTCGAAGGATCGTCACCGGAATTAGCTGGTCGTGCACAGCACTTGGGCCAATCGTCTTCCCACAAATCGTCACGGTTCTGCTTCCATTCTTTGGTGTCCAAGGAACCGTTCTTATCTTCTCCGGCATCGCCATGAACGCCATTTGCTGTGCCTTGCTTCTGCAGCCCGTACGATGGCACACCAAGAAGACACCAAATGGTGAGAACAACTCGATTGAACTGACACCGGAAATCGAATGTCACTACTGTCGGTCGTTAAAGAAGCAGTCTCACAGTATCGTGTCAAGTCAATACTTGCACAACGTTGATGACATCTTCGCGACAGGCTACGAGATTATTGATCCCGGTACGCCGATGCTAGCAAGGGCCAATGACGGCTGGTTTTCGTCAAGTTCTGCAAAGCGATCACTTTATGGGTCGAAAATCAGTTTGACGTCCAGAAAAATGAACGAAGTGGATTCAAAGAAAGCTTCGAACCAGAACCTGATGATCTCTAACCGAACTTCTTACGCAAACTTGGGCGGAGCAGCTCGGACGAAGGAAATTCGCGAGAAAATCGTTGAGAGTCCGTCTGAAGACTGTCCGTCACACAAGTCGCCCCAAGATTTAAAGCATAAGCATTCGACGGTGAAAGGAATTCAAGAACACAAAGCGACACCTACAACGCCGACCACAAATAATCCGCCGCTGTCCATCAAGCAGGTCACCGAAAGCAAATACTTGAAAGATAATAAAAGCAACCGCTCGAAGCAGGGAACTCACAATCAGTCGTTCCACAAGCGTGCAAACACTTTCAATGTCGAGAAAGAAATTTTGAATGTTGCGAAGAACAAGTTGGAACAATACGTCAGCGATGCCAGTGAGCGGATGATCAAATGCACTTGCGAAGAAGCGCGACAAGCTTACGCACGCGACAAGGAATTGCTTGAACAGTTCGAGAACGATGAAGACAATGGAGAAAAGGAAATCTTCACCTTTTGGCAAAAGCTCGTGATTTTCTTCGATCTGGACCTGTTGAAGGATTTCACGTACATAAACATCATGGTAAGTTGATGTTGTGGTGATAAGAAACGCCTGAATAGAAATGTAATTCAATTATAAAGGTCGGCATTACAATCGCCAATTTCGCTGAACTGAACTTCTCCGTCTTGACGCCATTCGTGTTGGCAGATTACGGGCTAGAAAAATCGCAGATCGCTTTTTGTATGTCGCTTTTAGGCACGGCTGACATCGGATGCAGGTTTTTCATTCCATTCCTGGCTGGGTTCATTGGATGGGAGAATCGAACTTTCTTCGTGTTTGGGGTGATGGGCATGGCGATGGGACGAATTGGTAAGATTTATACTGTACTCGACGAGTGAAACTAATTTTCTGTTTCAGTCTTAGCGCATTTCCACACTTACTATGCTGCATTAGCCGTCGCCCTTTGGATCGGCTTCAATAAAGGTCTTCGCACGGTCTTCATGGCACTGTGCATTCCGTCACACGTTCCACTGGATCGCTTACCAAGCGCCACCGGCCTTCACCTCCTGTTCTCCGGATTGTTTTACATTTTTATGGGGCCAGTTGTTGGTAAATAGCTCGAGAACTCGTTAACAAAAGTGATTTATGACGTAAACATCTATTAACAGGTTTTATTCGCGATCACTCAAATTATACAGTCACTCTCCACTGTCTCAACATTACAACATACATCTGCGCCGCTTCTTGGGGACTCGAGAAGATTTTCCACGAGAGAAAGTTAAGAAAGCTGGAGAAGGAAGTTCAGGCATTGCAACCAATTTCACGATAAATTTTTCAAATTTGATTTTGAAGTTGTTCTTACAAAATTAATAAATTTATCTAAAGAAAATCAAATTTTCCAAAAAGTGAGTAACCGTCACACCACTTTCATATGAGAATCAAGATTTCTCGCAAGCAAATCAGCTCTCAACTCAGTTTTCTTCTCTCGAATCCGCACGTTTCACGATTCTTCGTTTCAATGTCGCAATTTGTGTTTAATTTTTCAGAATCGAGAGAATCGTAGTTTGCTCGTAGCTGTCTCGATGAAAACATCGATCAGTGTTTGTTCTGATTTGTCGTCGCGCTTTTGTTTTGTTTGTGAAAAACAAGACAATGAACTCGGCATAGTTGAATTAATTTTCGATTTCAAAGTTCTCGAATAAATTTTTAAATTTTTCCATCCGAGCTGCGGCTTTTGATAACGGGTGCGATAATCCTAGCGCCGCTGTGATTTCAAAGTTTACGTTAATCGGTTCGAAGGCGAGAATAGATAAAGATTTTTGTGATAACGCTCGCGACGTGATCCAGTTATCATGTCATCCACCGAATCTCAAGTTTTGATGAAGCGATTTTCATTTGTGAGTGACTTAAAGTCAGCCGTGGACGTTTTTTGTGGATAAACATAGTAGATGATCGGCCAGCAGGCGGAAGCGAGATAAAAATTCTTACTCATTCGTGTTCGAGTGTGCAGGCGGTGCGGGTGTGCTGTGTGATAATCACAAAGTGTATCAGAAGTTTAAATGCAAAACTACTCAACCGTTGCGCAACGACCAAATCAACCCGAAAACGCACTTCCTGAATTAGGTTGACTTAATCTAATGCATAAGGAAGCTAGCGAACATGTGACATTAATCTGGCAGTGATAAGAAACGCCTGAATAGAAATTTAATTCAATTGTGATAGGAAAAAAGATTTTTTTAATCAAAATGACGTCGAAATCAGAAAATTGTGATAGCAAAGCGACATCGCACAAGAGTGATAGTCGAGCAGCCCCGGACGGCGGCTTCGGCTGGCTAATCGTGCTTGCCTACGGAACAGCAAATGTAAGTTCTTGATACCGCTGTTCTTATCGGAAGGTCACCGCGAGAGATCCGAAGACAAAACCGCGAGCACAGTTGATAAGAAATTTTCGTGACTGTCTATTATCCAATTGACTTATCGCTCTGTC
>JPYR01000655.1:0-42029 GCA_000775305.1 Belgica antarctica | reverse complement strand
CTTTGTAGCTTAATTATAATTCAGTGGTTTCTTATAAAATTAATTAAGATACAACAAGTTATAGTGAAATGAGTCCTCTTTCTATCGGTACCCAACACTTCATTATGCCTTGGAAACCAGCTCACGTAAGCCGGTTTCCGAAAAAAAATCCTTAAGGTTGGCCACCTTTAAAACTTTACCCTACATTGAGTGTAAGTTTTTAAATTGCACACTTTCTCATAAACTTAAAGCTTAACCCATCTCATTTTTAGCGTTGAAAAAAACTAATTTTAATGAAAATAATAAATTTTTTACGAAACTTTTAGCATCGATTTATTTATTTATTTATTTACTTATTTATTTTATTTTGCGCTTCGATTCCTCGTTGCTGTTGATTCTCAAGTTTTCAATCAGTTTCTGATGGAACCTGGATAATTCAGATACCGAATAAAACAATAATTTTACTAACCCAGAGCAGCAATGTAGCTTGCTCGGTGATTCAGCGAAAATTTATTTGCAATTCTGATTTGGTGAACTTCAACAAAATGTTTTGCTTCTCGGAATTTTTTTCGATGAACTTCACACTTAGGTTGATAAAAGAGTGGTGCAGAGCGTATTGTCCATAAACTTATGGGATCTGATAATTAAGATAATTAAGATAAAACATTAATTTTACTAACATTGGTAAACATCCTAAAATTACAAAGTGACCTCCAGCCTGGATGCTGGTTTGAAAACTTTTTGAAGGCGTTCCTATGTTGCGGCCCCACGCTTCTTGCGAAGGAGGGCTAGAGCACCGGTGTACCAGGGGGCCTAATCGTACGGACATGGCCCCACCGCAGGATCAGCGCAACGCAAAGCTTTCGCTACGCTTGAAGATCCATAAGCTGTTGGCAGAAGGCCGAACAGTGGAAAATACTTAAAACTAATCGTTGAGACCAATACCAAGTTGAGAAGGAGCCATGCACTTCGAATCGCTCGAAGTTTTTCAAAGGGCCACATGTTACTCGAATTCTTTTTCCAATTGTTTGGTCCATTTTTTTGTCGCGAACTCTTTCAGCTTTGTTTTTGTTTTGTATATAAACCTTTTGAAAGCGTTCAGGGATTTCAAAGAGTTGGCGTTTGAATCAAAAGCTGTTAAAATTATCGACATGTACACAATCCACGACAACACAATCAAGCACATTTCAAACCAATTCATTAGGTTCAAAAAGTAATATTTGAAGACTAAAATGCACTGGAAGAGTTCACGAATCTTTTACCAACAAAAACTTCGAAATAATTTTAATAACTTAAATATCTTTATTGGACCGAGGAACGAAGGACAAGAGAGATATAGTTTACAATACATTTTAATTATCAATATACGTTAGAATTTTAATTTCCATTGAAAACCACTTGAATGATTTTTTTAATCACCTTTTTGCGCCGTCACGTCTGCATTCAACAATTGCCAGAACAGAAAAGGACGACTATAAGGATGGGATTCCCCTAATTTAACACAAGTATTTATCCCTAGAATAAAATTCAAAAAGTAAGATAGCGAAAACTTAAATGCATTGTATCAGAGACAACTTAAATCTAAACGTATACTCTGGAACAGCTGGCAACTTTAATTTCGTTCCAGGACCAAAATCTCAAAAATTACCGTGAATCGACAAAAATCTGAGAAATCGAGTCTCACCGAAAGCAAACATTTTTTTTTGATTTCTGACGTTGTGGGGATTCAGGAAATATTAAAATCTTTATTTTTGGAAAATTGAGTTGGGTTGGAGTCACATGAAATATCAGTCCAAAATCAGTTTTTCATAGAAAAATTTGCTTAGGAGTAAAAATATCGCTTTATATGTTTATAGTTTATTGTTTGTCGTGGTGAGACGCAACTTTTGGAGTATTTAAGTTGAGGTGACGTGGGAATCAAAATGTAATTCAATTTTGAAGCAAATTTTTACGCATCATCTTATTTCGAAACATCTAGAGCTTGTTGCTTTTGATTGCGATCAGTTTTTCAGAGAAGCCCCAGAAAAAAATAAATTAAAATCCGAGATTCATGTGTGGAGTTATTTTTAGATGAAAATCAGCAGAATGAGAGAAAATTAAGAAAACACAAATTTGAGCAAAATGAACGATCCATCCAGTGTTCATCAAACGCTGATGCAAGCAAATTACTCTTCTGGAGATATAAATTAGTGGTCCGTCCGGTCATGGATCACTAATGTCTATCTCCAACAACTTTAATGCAGCGAGCTCTTGTTTGTTTCAACAAGTTCGAAAAAAGCGGTTCCGTAAAATTAGTTAATATTTAGATGGAACCGACGCATTAGCTCACGTGCGAACAAATTTTCAATTCAAATTCAATTCAAACAAAAACAGAAGAAGCACCAGAAGCACCAGAAGCAAAAGAAGCACCAGAAAATTGTTGTGACGACATCTATGACGCGTAGTCTGTAATTGAAGAAGTAGCGATTTAAAGTAATTGTTGCTTGAGCTCATTTTGTTCTCACATTTTCAGTTGAACTCGAGCTTTGGGCAGCGTAGACAAGGGTTCTTTGAGGCAGTACTGACGCCCACCGAGTATGCAGTTCTCCATAAAAGTGGAAAAATCAGGTTTCTCCATAGAGATTGGAAATATTTCGAAGTCTTTCACAGTTAGCAAACCTTTCATGTTATCTGCTTTTTCTGATCTAAAGTCCCACTTGCGGGTCGTAAAGTATTGCAACATCTTCATCCCCATACTTATCTTATGTTGGACTTTGACGAGGCTAACAGACAAAAAATTATTCAAAAGTTTCAGAAAAAAAGTCGTGCACTTACAACGTTGGTTTCCCTATAACCATACACAATCCATCCACCAAGTATGCGGGCAACCATTGGGTGAAGTAGACGCGATAATAGTGAAGCAATCGATTTGTGGTGATGTCACCTGAAGGATACCACAATCCAGCTTCAAAAGGGTATTGCAACAATTTTTTTCTTCCTTCTTCTAGGATAAAACGCCAAGTGTAACGATGTTCCACTGGGGCCGTTAAGTTGTAGACAGGAACGTTTATGGGTCTGAAAAATAATATTTGTAATGCTTGTTGTAAATATAAACATTTCGTACTTAAAGTTGATCAAAGAATATCTCCAAGCAATAACAACCAAAGCGTTGATAGCATAGTCAACTGGAACAACTTCAGCGTGGTTATTTTCTTCTACCAACATAGATCGGATGACGCCTTTTCCACCACCAATCATCACTCCTTGAATTTTTATACAGATGAAGTAATTTTTTTCGTAACCATTCTATAACGCACCTATGGGACCATTCAAATTATCAACCCAGCCTGGAATAGGTTCTGCGTAAGTTGGAAGCACTGTATAATAAATAAATCGTGTTTAGCTCAACTCTCAACAAATGTGAACGCACAAAAGCGATTTTGTGATTTCTGTCGTCACAAAAGCGTTTTTTAAGTTTTAGAAGTAATTCTTTCATACCAATGCTGGGCCGTGCGATGACAATCGGCAAATTCTCATATTCACTTTTGACCAAAATCTCAGCTAACCTTTTAGTAAAGGTGTAAGTGTTTGGATGCGGTGGGATCAATGTTTTTCCTAAATTATCCATCGCTTCTTCACTCATCCAATCGCAACACTTAATAAGATTTTTAGGATCGATTTCGCAGTCGTAAATTTGTTCTCGAAGAATTTCTTGATCGCAACAGCAAAATGTCGTCGACAAGTGCACCATGACGTTCAACTGTATCATTTTCTTAGCCAGATCAATTACGTATTGCGTTCCACGAACGTTCATTTCCACTGAAGTCTTTAAAGGTGCCTCAAAATTCACTGTTGCTGCCAGGTGAAACACGACGTTCACTTCGTTGGCCAATTTATCCAAATCACTTGTTGAAAGTCCTAAACTCGCAGACTGTATGTCACCGTACACTGAAATCAGCTTTTTCATCACTTTGGGTTTACTTTTCATAAGTCTTTCGAACAGTGGAAGTTTTGAAAACTCCGCGACACGTTCAGGACCAGATTTACCACGTTTTTCTCTCATAAGAATGTAAATCCGCTTTAAACCAGTGCAAGCGAACAACAATTTTTCTACAAGTACTTTTCCCATGAAACCCGAAGCACCAGTGATGAAAATGGTCTTGTTGTCATAGTAATTTATTATGGAACTCATCACGGTAAAACGTACGATCACTTGTAGAACACTCCGACGAATGGAGCATTGTGTCCAGAATCAGTGTCTTAAAAACAGACGCTAAGCTAAAAATTGAAATCTTGTTAGTATTCATCCGTAAAATGTGATTATTATATTGAAGTAATTAAGAATTTGTCGATCTTTTTTGTAATTGTTGAAAAAAAGATGCGATGGTCACTCGGTGTGCTCGTTTTGCCCTGTAATTCGCTAATTCTGGGAACTTCTTGATGAATCAAAGCGACAATGTTTTTGTTTGTGCGTCAAGAATTTTTCTCACGATCTAGGAATTTTTTTAGAAGTTTTGTTTGACATGTTTCCGAGTTACTTGTTCGTAATTAATATATCTGGTTTCAA
The DNA here is from genome assembly GCA_000775305.1 of Belgica antarctica. Classification (NCBI taxonomy): domain Eukaryota; kingdom Metazoa; phylum Arthropoda; class Insecta; order Diptera; family Chironomidae; genus Belgica; species Belgica antarctica. The sequence goes on along the minus strand of JPYR01000655.1, from coordinate 37,504 downwards.
TTACAACTTTTTATTTCAAAGTTACTTGATTCCGAACAGAAAAAACATGCAAAACATTTTGGCAATTTCACTTTTTCTGCTCGGAACGATGTTCAGAATAAGAAATCTATAATTCAATAAAAAAAACCAGGTTCATTACCTTCTAAGTAATTCTTTCTGAAACTTTAAGTCATATCAGAAGAGATCTACACTAACTCGAAAACTGGAATGAAGAACTGAATATTTCAATGATAAAGATCATAAGCGATTTATTATTTGAAGAATTTATTTAAAGCTCGTAATACTAAACAATGACATTCATTAATACCCATTGAAAAGTCGCCTAACACCACATTAGAGTTGATTTAACGATCAAATTACGTCAAAATGATCACCAAAACAAGCATACATAGCCTAAGAAGAATTTGATGACTACTCATTCATAAAAACTTCGTACAAGGTGTCGGTCATCCCAGTTAAATTGAAAACAAATTTCACTATCAAGTAGATCCAAAATGTCTTGAGCGCTAAGTCTAACACACGAAGCCTAGAAATAAATTTTCATAAATGAATCCAATTTGGTTGCAATGTTTGATTCTACCACATAAAATTATATAAATAAATTTAAAGTGTAAGTTGTCATAGCGTTTAAGAGTTCACTTACACTTTCAGTTGAATTCTAGACTTCCGAAGAGTTGACAATGGTTCTTTTAGGCAATATTGCCGCCCACCGAGAATGCAGTGCTTTAAATATTCCTGTTGATCAATATCTTCAGTGTTCATGTTGAAGATAATTTTTTCTTCAGGCGACAGACCCTTGTAGACATTTTGAAATTTTTCGGATTTAAAGTCCCACTTGCGCGTCGTGAAAAATTGCAAAACACAAAGGCCAATGAAGATTCTCTTTTGTATTCTCACAAGAAAACGTGGCTGAAACAATAGCAGCATCAGGAAATCGATAAGAAGTGCAGGGATCCACTGGGTGAAGAACAACGTCGTGTAATGTTTGACGGGATTCATTGTAAGATTTCCGTTGGGATACCACAAGCCAGCTTAAATGCTCAAATTTGAAGTAAATGTTATTGAAATAAATACGATTTTAAAAACCTTCAAAAGGATAGTCGTAATTGATTCGCTTTCCATCGTTCAAGATCGTTCCCCAGGTTGACCGCTTCTTTTCCGAACAGGTCATGTTAAAAACTGGAACATCAGCTGGCCTAAAATTTAGGTTATTGCATCTCAAATCTTCCACTTGATTATATAAACTGACTTCACGTTCATAGTTCCATTTTTATAGGCAATTCCTAGCAATCCACTAATAGCCTGGTCAACTGGTATGATTTCCGCGGTAAAATCAGCTTCGCAAAGGACTGATCGGATCACTCCTTTACCACCGGCAACCATAATCCCTATGGGACCGTTCAATGAGTCAACCCATCCTGGAAGTGGTTCACTGTACGCTGGTGTGACTAAAAATGCAAACATTATGAGTGATGACTGCTAAACTTTGAATTCTCACCAATTGATGGCCTGACAATGCAGATTGGTATACTTTGAAACTCGTCTCTGACCAGCAGCTCTGACATTCTTTTAGTATAAGTGTAAGTATTTGGATGTGGTTTGATTAGCTTTCGGCCCATGACGTCCATGGTTTTTTCGTCCATCCATTCTGCCATCCGAATGAGATCTTGAGGCTTTTGGGGCAAGTCGTAAACTTTTTCTTCCAAAATATCTTGGTCACAGTTGCAGAAAGCCGTTGACAGATGAACCGCTGATATAAGGTATGGCATCTTCTTGCAGACTTCTATGACATGTTTGGTTCCAGTTAAGTTCATTTCAATGTTAGGTTTTAATGTAGCTTCAAGCTTGAGTGAAGCGGCCATGTGGAAGACGACATTGCACGACCCAATGACACGATTAAACTGTTCTTCATTAAGCCCCAATTTTGTGCTTGTTATGTCACCAAAGACAGGAACTATCTTGTTGAACATTTCTGGCTTCTCTTTGCAAATTCGATGAAACACCTTGATGCGCATTGTAAAGAAAAGAAAATTCAACCAAAACATTTCACGACAGAGGTTGCGAACAATTCACCGGTATTTGCGCAAACTCTTTTACTCTCTCAGCACAGTTTTTTCCACGTTTATCTCGCATGAGTATTATAATTTCTTTAAGGTCAGAACATGAGTACAGAAGTTTCTCGAGCAGGACCTTTCCCATAAAACCCGAAGCTCCAGTAATGAAGATCGTCTTATCTTTGTAGAACTTCTGGATTCCTTCGGACATTCTGTGGAGTTACAAAATGTATTGTTTTGGACAATTTTGTTAAACGTAAAGTTCATTGAACACGTATAGTTCATTGTATATTGCAACCACTTGACGAAGCTTCAGTGCAGTATAATCAATTCAAGCAAATTGGCAAGTACAACAAGCAAGGAAAAAGTAAGCACATTGAATTCCTGCTTTAAAAAAATTCTAAAAAACACAAAACCTTAGCCACAGCTTCAAATATGTGCGACAAAGATTTTTCGAATACACTTCCTGCACACTTCACCTTTTAAACAGTGAACGGTGAAAATCACATTTTCTGTGTTGTTAAAATGTTGCTTGCAGCGTATGCACCGTCACTGCAGTTATCAAATTTTTTCCGTTACACAAGAGCATACCGGTTAAAAATTGCGAAAAAAACTTGAGTTTGTTGAACTTCAACGAAGAAAAGATTTTGTTCGCGAAATTTTCTATGTTCCACCTTCAACTTTATAATTTTTTTGGTTACGTAGCGAAGAAGCAATGAACAAAAAGTTATTATTGATGAGTTGAAGCATTTTAAATGTTTAGTTTTAGGTTGACTGCTTTTGTTTTCAGCAACAGACTTTTGCAGTATCCCAGAAATTACTTTTAAAAAACTTTAATTGAGAAAAACCGCTACAAAATATTCCTAATTTATGAATGCTGCAATGGAAGCATTCTTAAGTTGTACACTTTTAAGCCCAACTTTCAGCTTCGATAGTTTCCTAAAGCTCCGCAACAAAAAACTCAGTATGCTGAAAATTTGCAGCACTGAATATATATTTAACGCCTAATTAACTTCAAACATTCTTTCAACTTGAAAACTCTTACAAAAATGAGTTCTCACCTTCAAAGTTTTGTAAAGTTTTTGCAACTTTAACTCTTTTGACTTTTGTTATTAGGCTGCACCTGATTTAACTCCGGTAACTTACGGCTGCACCAATCAACTTTTTGCACTCACGGTGTTTTTTTCAATGCAAACAAAGTGCAGTTTAATTGTCTTGTACTCGAACACGCTAGTACTTGAATAAAATGCTTTTCTCAACTGTACGCTTAATAAAGATTTTTCTTCTGCCTTTATTTCGATGTCTCGTTAAGTCTTCGTGGTCTCGCTGCTTGCTAAATATACGATGCGTTTAGGTCAATGAAAAGTACACTTCGTAAAACGGGTTATGCTGGTCTTTCTTTTTTAAGAGAAATATTTTTGTTCAGAAACTTTTGTCTTCTGAATAAGCTTTGAAAGCTTTTGAAAGTGCGCTTCGCAATTCCACATTTCAAATTCTCGTCGAGATCTTATTCTTCTGCATTTTATAGGAATTATGAAAAAGCTTGCATGGACAAAGATGAGTTTATTTTTCATTTGAAGCCTTCATATTCACAATGCAAAAATAATTCAATAACTTTTCTAGCATACTTTAAAGATTCAAATTTTTCCGTAAGCGAAGAAATTTAACGAGCTTTCTGTTTTCAAACCAGAAAAGGCGTAGCAGGGACTGACGGAGTGGAAATTCACAATCGACTCAAACCAGCCGAGAGAAATATTTTAAAAGTACCAAAACAAATGAATGCCCCGACTTGTCAACAAATAAAGAAAATCTTTAAAATTTCGAAGTGTTATTTCGGGAATTAGCCATAATCGAAACTTGATTCACCGCTAGAACGGCATCAATAGATCTAGGATAAAATCGAAAACATAAGAAGACTTGGGATTCCAACACTAAAATGGAGCAAAAAGAAACTGCGACACAAAAGAAAATTTCTGATTCTGAAAACCAGGCTGAAGAAGTGAAGAACTCAAAAGACCGTCCAACGACGCCGACTACGCCCGGTTTGACGTGGGGCTCAACCTGGGGCGGATGGTTATCGCAAGCTAAGGAGAAGGTGAGTCGCGGTCAACTTTATCCAACTCATCAATTACTCATTGTTCCCATTCCAGTCTGCTTCCGTTCTGGAAGCTGTAAAAAACGACTTAAACGAGATCACCACGGCTGTGAGTGACACTTTCCATGTGGCAACACCAGAAGAAGTGACGGATGAGCAAAAAGCTCCATCGGACCAACCACAACAAGGAAGTGTCGTCAACTTCAACTTGAAGCAGAGCCTTAGTTCCTTCTTCGGCAGTGTGACTGACGCTTTGATACCCCAGATAGACGAGGAGGATGCCACCGAAGCTGTTCTTATCACATCCGATGACACTATCGTACTGAGCGGGTTTGCAAAACGTTTACAAACGCTACAAAAAAATGACGAAACTTACTTGGAAGAGCCAAGCAAAACCGCAGACCTCGCGGAGAAGTATCGAATGTGGCTGGAAATTGTTGAGCAGGATCAGTTTACTCAGCAGAAAGTCAACAAGATGCTCGAGTCGTCTCAGATTCTCAATGAAAAATAGTAATGCAATCCAGTGAGCCATGACCAAACACGATTTAAAAACATTTAATCACTTCCAGCAACAAGTTCGTGCCTGAGACAGTATCTTTTTTCAACTTCTTCAAGCGTTATCTCTTCAAAAAAGCTTTGCTAGAAGACGAGCTGGCCAACGAAGAGCGACGGAGAAAGGAAGTCGTGATCGAGAAGCAACCAGAGTCAGTTGTCGTCGTTGAACCTCAAGTAAAAGCACCTAAAATGGAAAAGATGGAACCAGTAATAACCCCGGCAGTGAAATCTGATCTTGGTGGTCAGCATTGAAATAAAATCATGCATTTTAATATGTTTTCTAACTAATGCGTATCTCTCTTTGAAACAGATTTGGACATTGCAAACTTTGAACTCTCTGAAGAAGAACAAGCAAAGCTGTTGGAAGACTACGAAAATGAAATCAAGGAGCGCGAAAAGTCCAAGCCCGAACCGATCGAAACTAAGCTTCTTACAAAAGCAGCTATCAAAACTTCATCGAAAACCGCGTCGAAATCCGGCTTTAATGTGCAATCTAAGGGTAAGACCAATAAAAATGTTAAATTCCAACAACCACAACAACAGAAATCGACCCAACAGCCACAGCCAGTGACGAAAGGAAACGAAAAGGGCAAAAAAATGCCGTTCGTGGCTCTAAAGATGGAAAAGGATCACTTTAAGGATTCCGAATCATCGACGAGCGACGAAAGTTGGGAAAAAGAATTTGATTTGTAAAGTTTTTTGCATTTTTTCAGTTCCAAGAAATCTTTTTCGTCAGTTATGTTAAGCAAATCCAACTTATTCACTATCAATAATGCCGAAAATTCCGACCTAGGAGGAAAACTCTTCCCTTTCCTTATTAGTTTTCATTTCGTCGACCGTTGGTGCACCTTGAATCATTGGAAATTTGAAATTGAACAGATTTGATTCCCTTCATTAGAGAACGAATTTGTCGAGAGCTAAAATTTACTAACGTTATAATAAAAAGGAAACTTGTTTAAACCAAGCATAGTTTATTTTTTTTTGCAGAACTGATACTTGGCGTGTTCGATGAGAACTGGGATAATTAACACTACCATCTTATTTGTGCCGATCGCATGAACCAATTACTGATCTACTCTTACATGAACAGCGACAAAACATCTAAATCTTTTGCGATGTGAAGAAATGCTATGAGTTAAAATGCCATCAGAAATTTCCTTCTAAATTATCGCCTCGCGACACTGCAACCTATGTACACTAAAATCGCAACACAGCTACATCGCTGTTGTGCGGTGCACAGCTGATATTTCGCATGAAGAAGAAGAGTTAAACGCGGCGAGTGGATTGAGTAAAACTCAGGAGTATAAAACGAACTGACTTCGTAACTGACAGATCAGTTTACAAACAGCATTTCAAGGAGTGAAAAATCGAAACAAAATCTGAAAATTGACAGAAAGTTTATAGAGAAAAGTTCAAAAATGTCGTCAAATATTCTCAAGATGAAACAACCAGTGCAAATTGCCTCGTCTATGAAAGGTGAGCACAAGAGATCAAGCGATCAAGAGTTATTTAATTAATATAAGTCGCAATACGCTCTACGATCGAAGTTTCCTACTGATTATGAGAAAAGACTTTTTAAGGGGCAGTAAGAATTAAAATTCAGAATATTTGTTTTGATTAAGAATTTATAAAAACACATTTTCAAAGCATAAAAACCACAAAAAGTTGTTTACTGCAAATCAGAATAAATCAAGCTAGGCACAATATGAAAAACGCATATAATCGGCGCATTGAAATCAAGAAACAGCAATAAAGAAATGTCTGCGTTTCGATGTTCCGTCATCTTTTTGGACTGCCTTTTCTTTGCCCTTCAGCAAACATTCTGTAAGTCACGTAAATGTCTGCCTTGAATATGTACAATGAACTTCACATCCGGTGATTTTCATCTTCAACCCTTTGATAACCAACAGTTGACTTCGTCAAAAGTGGAAATAAGCGTTACACTTGTTAAAAAATGGTTTTAATCTATATTTTAACTTATTTCTTCGACAGTTCCAACACTTCAGCTGAACTCTTTGACAACTTTCTTTAACAAGAGTCCATCGTCAACAAAAGTTATGAGTTTAAAGCAGAATTTGTACGAGCGCGCCATTGGCCAGCATTTATACAAATCATCAGCTGCACACTCAGATCCCTGCCGCTTTGGGGACTTTGAGGTGAAAGGCCGGGCCAGCGATTTTTAGGCTCGAAGCTACATACTTTGCAGAATCTTCAAGTCTACTAATCTTACAAAATAGCTTTTAACAAGACCTGAATTTTTCAAGGTCTCTTGAGAGATTACTTCCGAGTGGAAACATTATATGTTTGAGTGCAGCAATTATGCGATATAAAACGTAGCAATCATCATATAGAACATAAAATCGTAGATAATAAGAAATAATTTAATGTTGGAAGTAGGTTGTAGCAGCAAGAAAAAGATAAAAAAAAACATAAGAAAATAAAGCAGATTGTGATTGACAATTTTACTCTACGACAGTTTAATATCGAAGTTTAATTCAGTTGTGATCAGCTGTTTTAGTGCTAGATCATTGTATATTTTATCAGCACTATAATGGGAAATGACAAGAAATTTAGAGAAACTTTTTAACGTTCCAATTTTGAAGTTAGGTTGAATGTGTTGGTGCCTGAGTTGGTGTTTGTATTGTTTTGGGTTTAGACACAAATTGAAAAGTCAAAGATTTGTGCTGTCATTAAACAGTGGTTCGATTTGAAAGTTAGCGCAATTGCACATAAGATGTCACTGATCGTGGCCGCCGTGCTGAAAACTGGGAAGCACTCCGCGAGAGGTGCAAATCGACTTGTTTTGTGGAATTTTCAAGGTAAAACGAGTTCCAGCTCTGTTACACAATTTTGCTAATCATTTAGAGGAATTTATGTTTGATTGATGTAATGGCGACGCGACAATTTATTCGCACTCGGCAGAACGGCTTAAGTGGAATGTACCGAGAGTCGAGCGAAAGCTATTTTTAACCTAATGCTATACGACAAAAGCAACCGACTTGGAACTATTGTTTTCGAAACAAACGTAGTTTCCTTTTATGAGGCGCGCTCAATCAAGTCATCTCGCTAACATGGGCAAATAAACAGGCTTTTCATTTCACAGTTATGAGTCTTCGTCGTGATTGTTAACGCCGGTTTTTTTAATTGAGCGTGCTGCGAACCCTGATTTTTTCATAAATTGAGCCTTTTCACATTCTGTTTTACATTTTATCGAATTAAAAGTTTCAATACAAAATTACTATTGAGGCCTGTAAATGGCTATTTTCAGCTCGTTTCAACGTGAAGCGACTGCGGTACGCACTAGGGCTACTCCGTCATTACTCGTTCTATTACCCTCGAAAACTTTGGACTTATTATTGGTAATTAGACCATGGACTTAAGCTTCACCGCACCTCTTATTACCATCAGTTCAATATTTCCGCATGCCGGTGTGCAAACATTGATTGAAGTATCAGTATAAATAACGTCCAGTTGGCGATACCATTCGACAACAGCGTGACATTTGCAAAGAGAGAAAAAAAAACTACTGAGTCATGCACTTGAGACGTACGCAAGTCTTTCCGTGATAATTGAAGTATGTTCTACCCCATCTGTTTACGTCGAATCTGTTTACATTGCTGCAGCATCAATAATGCATCAATAAGAAAGCATGCCCAGTAACAAGACAACATTGACGTTTGAACATTTTAAAAATAAAATTCTCCGATATTTTTGAATCACCGGGAATTGCTCTCGTAACTTGCGTACGTGACACAGGCCATACAACTTCGATAATAGTTCACGTGATCGCAAAATTATATTTGTTTTAAAATAACTCAAAATAACGTTGACAGCAAAATGTTAAGCGGGTCAGGTTGAAATCAGTATCGACACTTGAATATCAAAGCTATCAGATAATTATCACTGAAATGAAAAACGCCGGTATAAAAAAAAAGAGTTAGAAGCCGCTGCGTAATCAAAAGACGCCAAGCGGCATTTCAAATTCTGTCTCCGCTCCAAAGTCCGAATTCTGGATGATGAGAACGACGAAAACTATTTTATTTTATCGTCTTGTATTCACTCTTGATTGACTTGTCCAAAAGTTCAGCGACTATTTCTCTTGAAACTATTCGAACCCGCGTTTGTTTTGCATGAATCTCGTTGATCTCAATTCTCGTCGAATGACGACATTAATTTCTTTTTATTTTCAGTACCCCAGGCTAGGAGTCTCTCGCTATCACCAATTAAACTTCATGACCATCACCCACCACCACCAGGAAAAAAAGGCGACCGTCCCATCAGTCCGCGAATGGAAGAGTTCAAGAAAAAGCTTCGTGAGAAAACGCCGATCGGTAAACTCGACGAGATTCAGGGAAAGCATCCGTTCCAGGAGAAAGAACCGCTTCCCGCTTGGCCAGACAACACGAATCCCAACACAGGAGAGATCGGTGGACCCAGAGGACCTGAACCGACGCGGTATGGAGATTGGGAGAGAAAAGGACGAGTTTCGGACTTTTAGGAATAGAGAAACTAGAAAATAAAACAGCATATAAAACTGGGTTTATCCTAAATTTTTTTTAAATCAATTACACGAGTTACTCGTCTACAGAACTAAGAACATTTTTAAAAATATTAGTATTTTTTATCAATCTAGGCAGCTGGAGTTCTATTGATTAAGTTCAACGCACAACTTGGTCAGGTAATGAGCTGCAATTCGCGCTTCTGACGAACTGTACCTTGTGTCATCAAGTTTTTGACACCAAGAAGGCTGGACAGTCACCACCGTCAATGAGAGGATGGTTCAACTAGCATTTGAACATCAGCGATTTTACAAACAAGCTCCGTGTCTTCATGTTGTCTATCACGAATTCTGTCCCTTACTCACTGGGTTTGTCTGTGTGCATTTCACGATATTTTTATGCGTATTTAGTTAGTCTTTAGGTCTCGCTCATGATCATAGGTCGGCTTTTTGCGTGATTCTGGCCTGGTTTTGAGTGCTTTTAATATTTACATATGAAATCAATACAGTGGCGTCTGCTTAAACTCTTTATAAATCAACCCTCTGTAAATTCACCGAGTTGTAGAGCTAACCTCTGTAAATTTGACTACAACCTATTCGAGTTTGACTTGTTCCTTATAGAGTTCGGTCATTGAAGAAAAGTCGTCTTAAAAATCTTCTAGTAATACATAAATCGGTCATAAAAAGTTCAAAAATTGAGCTGGCGTGAAAGCCGCGGGCTGATACAATACTTTCGCGAAAAATTGAAGTGGATCGACCGCACATAGCGGACGCTACGAGACGCGATTTAATTTTTCCATGAGGCAGCATTCTCAAACGCCATTTTTTCCGAGTTCGTAGAATACGACGCCTTGATCTGAAAGTAAATTTCTTTTCGCTAGAACTTTTTCTAGGCATAGTCCGCCCGTTTTGCTTTCGGTTTCGGTCAATTCGGGACCGGATTGTGCTAACTAATAAATCGAGCGGCCGCAGCCGTTGAAATTCCCAGTCATATTAATTTGTTTTAAATGATTCGCTTTCAGCAGCTCAAGACTAATCAATGTGAACTGTGAGTGTGAAATTCCGGGAACACGATAAAAATCATTCAAAGCCGTCGTAGAGTAAGATAAAAATCATCATCAATGTCCCGGTCTATCAACGACAGAAACTTACATCAGCAAAATAGTCAGAACCAACAACTCACACAGTCCACAGAAGAATCCCAACCGACTCTCAGTCCGACGGTTCTTCCACAAATCGTGAGATTACCTCCTGCGAGTGGCTCATACATCGTCATTAAAAGCATCGCAAAGAACGTGACCGGCAACGATGAGTCGGTACGAATCTCAGTGGACAGTGCAATGCAAATCAGCAGCGAACTGTCATCACAATCGTCGGTGCTAGGCTTCACGACACACGCAACTTCGTCGGCGTCACAGATCGACGCCCTTTCGCCGGTTCTCAAAAAGCGGCCTAAGATAGAAGTAACTGACAGTTCTAGTAGCTGTGGTAGCACAAACATCACAGATGACCTGAGTACACTCAAGGCTAGAATATTAGAAAAAAAACAGCAGCGATTAAATGTGCTAGTCGACAGGTGAGTCAAAACTCGATTGTAACACATTTCAGTTTTTTCATCTATCTCGCTTGCTTTTAGACACCATGAGCTTGTTGCGGAGCTTTACTTTCTTCAATCAAATGGAAATATGATGGAGTACCCAACATGGCGCAAAAAGGCATCGACACCGCAGTTCGCGTCATTCAAAAGGAATCATCGACTCGATCTGACATCCCCCGATGATGGAGATTTGATGCAAACAGTGAGAAAAGCTTCTTTTGTTTGTACTTATCCTGAGAGTTATGTCGTTATATGACCATCATGAGAAGCTTATGACCTTAGCAAAGTTCAATGCTATTGCAAATTTGGCGAGTCTAAAAATTTCTCTCGATATGTAACAACACCAAACTCTTATAAATGATGACAAAAAAATTCTTATCGCTGGTCGAAAACTATTTTTGTTGACGTCTAAGCTTTGGGTCTGTTCGCTCGGACTCGAGGATGACATCGAGGCATTTGTCTGATAATTACCTTTTGTCTCTCAAACGCTGACCCAACTCTCGTCTAATATGTTGACTTATTTTTTTACGCTTATTCTTGCAGTGTAATCGGCTGCCCGAAGGTGCCGAGATCAAAATCGCTGGGGTTGGCAGTACTCCCATTGCAGTGTCAACGCAACTGCCAGCAAATGTTGTTCAATTAAGTCAGAAAGGTAAGTTTACACCACTTTTACACTTTTCGTTCACGATTCAAAAAAAAAGGACTCGATTCACCATTAGTTAGCGTTGACTTCCCCACTGATAATAAATATTCCTTGATTTTACACTGCAAAAATATTCATTGTCGCGAAACGCAAACTCGTTGTAGGTCAAATTCCTGGCAAACCGCAGGGCGGACGCCACGGTATGGTCTTTGGCCAAATCAGTAATTCCAGCACAGTTGGAAATTCTCCCCAAAAGCCACTGGTGCCAGGTCAGAACGCACCCAATACGCATTTCCATTTTGATTTGTACTCTGATATCTGCCATTGAGCTGATCCAAAGCAGTCAAATTTCAACGGCAATGGCTGTAGTGGCTCTTAGAATTTCTTTGAATGTTATATTTAAGTTTCCATTCTTATTATTTCTTGTTTTCATACTTAGAGCTGTGCATTGAAGGTCGAAGCAATATTTTCAAAGCTTCCGACCTCTCGATACTCGCCCGACCAGCCTGGAACAAGAATTACACAACTGCATAGCTCTAGCCACAACTTTCTTTTAAGCATGACAATTTTGAATCTTTTTTCGATGTCGTTTTTACTCTTATCGTTTCAAATCATTCAAAATTTGCATGTTCAGGCCTGTTTTGAAGATTTTTGCTAAGAATTTTCGCGCGTAAACGAAAAATTGCTTCGTATTTTTGGAATGTTTTGATTCAACATCATAAAGCCGAACACTAACCAGGTTTTCTGTCTATTTTAGGTGGAACGCCCATCGTGCCAGATCAGAAACGTATTTTAACAGTCAGCTCGATAGCCGGACTCACGAAGATGGGCTCCAATTCAAGTCTTAATCTCTCTTCGCCGGCTATACTCTCACACCAGCCAAGTTCCACTGATCAGATTTCTGTTAAAGCCAAAGAGGAAGTTTACGTGCTACAGAGAGTGCAAGAGCTGAAGCGAGAAGGCCTATGGATGGGAACCCGGCTTCCAAAACAAGCGGAGCCTCCACGAATCAAAGTTCACTGGGATTTTCTACTTGAAGAGATGCAATGGCTTGCCACCGACTTTGCCAACGAACGCAAGTGGAAAAAAGCTACCGCCAAAAAGTGCGCACGCATGGTTCAAAAGTATTTTCAAGACAAAGAGATGGCGACGCTCAAGGCGGAAAAAGCTCAAGAACAAACCCTAAAGCGTATCGCTGCTTTTGTCGCCAAAGAAGTCAAAAATTTCTGGGCTAACGTGGAGAAAGTCGTCGAAATCAAGCAAACAGCCAAGCTGGAGGCAAAGCGAAAGAAGGCACTCAACGAGAAGCTTAACTTCATCGTTGACCAGACCGAAAAATACTCACTCCAGGTGGCCGAGGGAATGAATAAAGCCACAACCTCTACCAGCAAAGCAACGAGCCTCAATTCCAGTCGAAAGTCCTCGCCGATTCCAGAAGACCATGATTGGTTTCGGCCCGAAGAAGACTCGGACGACGATGAAGAGACAATTGCACAAGCTGAAGCAGATATACCAACAAGCAGTACAAACGACGAGATTGACGCTCTGACGAAAGAATCGGAGATGGACTTGGAAGACTTTCTCAAGACGCTTCCCAAGAATTACCTTCAGAATCGAGATAAAATCGACGAAGAAATGGACACTGAAAGCTCGTCTGACAAGGAGTTCGAAACTCAAGACAGTGAAGAAGACGACGAGGACACGATCATGCAGCAGGAGAAGGCCGAAAGAAATGTTGATCATAAGACAGAAATTGACCAGCTCAAAGCAGAGAACGAGATGAGTATCGACGAGTTGAAGGCTAAGTACAGTAAAAATCCGCCGCGAGCGGAGCTGGACTCAGATGATGAGTCAGAACCAGACGGAAGTTCACTCAGCGATGATGATCATGATGGTGAGCCGATGGATGTCGATTCCGAGCAGGAAACCGGGGAAGAATCTGCTGATGAAAACGAAGAGACTGAAGAAGTTGGCCTCAAGCTTCTGGTGACGCAACAGGATCTCGCTTCAGGTTCAAAAAGCTCAGAGCAAAGCGACGACATTTTGAACGACGTTGCTGCTTTAGCTCAAAGTATTCAGCCCAAAGGCAACACGCTTATGACCGCTAATGTCGTCACTCCCATTCCGTTCCTGTTAAAACACACCCTTCGAGAATACCAGCACATCGGCCTCGATTGGCTCGTGACAATGCACGATCGCAAGCTGAACGGAATTCTTGCCGACGAAATGGGTCTCGGAAAAACTATCCAGACAATCGCCTTGCTTGCGCATTTGGCATGTGTGAGAGAGAACTGGGGACCACATTTAATCGTTGTGCCATCGTCGGTCATGCTTAATTGGGAGATGGAGTTCAAGAAGTGGTGTCCAGGCTTTAAAATCATGACGTATTACGGTTCGCAGAAAGAGAGAAAACTGAAACGAACTGGTTGGACGAAACCCAACGCTTTCCATGTTTGCATCACCAGCTACAAACTTGTGATTCAAGATCATCAGAGCTTCCGACGCAAAAAATGGAAGTATTTGATTCTTGACGAAGCTCAAAACATCAAAAACTTCAAGTCTCAACGATGGCAGCTGCTGCTAAACTTTGTCACCGAACGAAGACTCCTACTCACCGGCACTCCGCTCCAGAACAACATGATGGAACTCTGGTCGCTCATGCACTTCCTCATGCCAAACTTTTTTGAATCTCACCGAGCTTTCGAAGAGTTGTTCTCAAAGCCTATGACCGGAATGGTGGAGGGAAACGTAGAATACAACGAAAATATTATCATCAAGCTTCACAAAGTACTGCGACCATTCTTGTTGCGTCGACTAAAGAGCGAGGTGGAAAAACAAATGCCACAAAAGTACGAGCACGTCATCATGTGTCGATTGTCTAAACGCCAGAGGTTCCTGTATGACGACTTCATGAGTCGCGCCAAAACAAAGGAGACGCTTGCCAGTGGAAACCTGCTGAGTGTCATCAACGTGCTGATGCAATTGAGAAAAGTCTGCAATCATCCCAATCTATTTGAAGTTCGACCTACAGTGTCACCGTTCCGAATGGACCAAATCGACTTCAAAGTTCCTGCCATGCTTTACAACATCCTTGAATATGATCCGCTTAAAGACATCGACTTGGTGGCACTGAATCTCGTGCTAATCCAGCTCGAAGACCATCTCAGCGCATTCGTTGCATATCGAATGAAACAGTTAATGACTCCAAAGACGCTCATCGAGGAGATCGACTCAACTCAAGATCTTCCCCCAGTCTGTCCGCCAGGGAAGTGCAAGCTTCATCTGCGAATCAAACCGCAAGTTCAAAGAACGGTGGCTAGCAATTTCACCCATCAAATCAAAGTTGGATCGAGCCCAGTCATTAAAACTCAAGGCAACGTTCAGCTGCTTCTGAACGATGATAAGCAAACGGGTGCCAAAAACATGCCCATCCACCAGCTTTTCCAATCGTCTACAGGTCAAATTTACCTTCAAAAGGCTGCGATCAGTCAAAACCAACAGCCGACGCCCAGAATTAACCAGTTGCTTGCAAGTGCGGTGATTGACGCAGTTCGTAATACTCCAGTGGCTGACAGTCCAACGGTAGAAGTGAAAGCCGAAGCCTCTGAATATCAAGTGGCTGACATCGAAGAAGTGCAGCGTGAATATAGACACCACATTCTCAAGTTACTCAGCAAGTCTAACCGAAGAAAGTGTGATGCTGCGCCAATGTATGGTATCGACGTCAGACAAGCACTTCAAATTAATGCTGGGAGCAGCTTTCACGCGTTCGACCAGGTACCATTTATTGCACGAAGCTTCGCTACGTGCAATCAAGAGGCCGTTGTAGGTAGCGACTGGAGCTTAGCAAAAAGTTTCAAGACGATAAAACAGCGAACGGAAGACCTGCGAGACATTTTCGCAAAGTTTACAATCTTCGTACCTGCTGTTAGCAGTGAACAACCCTCAATCTCAGTGTCTCATCTGCATCCATCGCAGCGCCACAAAGAAATCCGATTAACGAATGTCATCACCAGAGAAGTTCTACCGAAAACGGCGCTTCTTCATCCAATAGCGTCGGCCATGACCACTCAGGTAAGACCACTCAAAAAACGTGTGAACCGAATCTGCTCTTAAAATCGGTTTCTATCATTCTACTGCTGATGATTGATACTTTTGCAACAGCGCTAAAACAAATTCACTTAGTACAGCAAGTGGCATTTTTCTTATAATTTATCCGCTTCTAGAACATAGGGAACATTGCTTTTGAAGTCCGTTCAATCTCGGTTCTAATTATTTTGTTGTTTCTTTTCAGTTCCCTGATCCAAGACTCATTCAGTACGATTGTGGCAAGCTTCAGTCCTTGGACTATCTTCTTCGCGAACTCAAGAGTGGCAGTCATCGTGTTCTCATTTTCACACAAATGACGAAGATGCTGGATGTGCTGGAGGCGTTCCTTAATTACCACGGTCACATTTACCTGCGGCTTGATGGAACCACCAAAGTCGAACAACGTCAGCATTTAATGGAGCGATTCAACGAAGACAAGCGAGTGTTTGTCTTCATTTTGTCTACGAGATCTGGAGGTGTAGGCATCAATTTGACAGGCGCTGATACTGTTATCTTTTATGACAGTGACTGGAATCCGACTTGCGATGCACAAGCTCAAGATCGTTGCCACAGAATTGGACAAACTCGCGATGTTCATATCTATCGACTTATCAGTGAGAAGACAATCGAGGAAAACATCTTGAAGAAGGCAAACCAGAAGCGACTTCTTGGGGATTTAGCAATTGAGGGAGGAAATTTTACCGAAGCTTACTTCAAGAACTCAACGATTCAAGATCTGTTTAATGTCGATCAGAACGGAGATGCGTCAGCGAGATTGAAGGAGGTCGTCGACCGTGACACTGAAAAACGGGCGGCCACAGCATCAACCAGTGAACCATCCGACAAATCTAAGGTCGGCGCATTCGAATCTGCTCTCGCTCAAGCCGAAGACGACCAGGATGTCCAAGCCGCCAAAACGGCCACCGCCGAAATGAACGACGACCTCGCCGAGTTTGACGAAAACATTCCGATCACAGAAGAACCTGAAACTGAGCAGACGAAGCAGGAGAAAGAAATCCAATGTCTTGTTGACCAGGTAACAAACATTTTATAATCTTAGGTATACATTGCAAATTTATGTCATCAATGAATGCAACTTTTCATTCGAGTTGAATTCAATGTTAAATATGCGAGATAAACTCGAGAGGATCAGACCATAGTTGCTAGTCTTCCAAAGCAATTGTTATCAGCATTCCCTTACAATCTGTCATAAGCATAAATGTTCTTTTTTTACCCTTCACGATCTAAATCTAATTTTTTTCTACAGCTGAGTCCTATTGAACGGTATGCGATGAAATTCGTCGAAGAAACCGGTGCTAACTGGGCTGTTGCGCAGTTAAAGGTCGTGGAGATGGAAATCGAGCAGACAAAACGTGAGTGGGAGCAGAAACGACAAGCGGAGCGTAAGCTGGAAGAAACGGCTCGAAATCTAGCTGAAAAGGAAGACAACGAACTTCTCACGTACTCGCGAGAGGACGCTCTGAACAAGGTTAATATTAAAAGTGTTAAAAAGCTAAATACGTTAAATAGACAGCAAAGTAAAACAAGCTGTAATAAGGCTGACTGTCGAGGTAAGGAAATCAATGGCACGGAGAAGGTGGGCAACGGACATGTAAAAGACGTCAAACAAAAAATCAAGGACGACTATGGCAAACTTGATGAATCTTTTGGAAGAAGCACTCGCAACTCGCTTCGAGGCAAATCCAGTGAGATTATGGCAGGATCAGTTTCGACACCGGTCAAGAAGACCCCGAAGCGCGTACTAAACATGTCGAAACAACCTGTCAAGCAAGCGAAGAGTGACCACACCAGATCATCGGCTGAAACTAGCACAGCAGTAACTCCAAGCGAGTCTGACAGTGAATGTAGTCTCGACGTGATGATTGACTCAAATGACGTCAACGATTCGGACTCCAATTCGAATTTCACTCACACCGAAACAACTACTCGGTTTGATTCGTCATCTCAAGACGAAAGCACGCTTATGAATGAAGATGATCTTAAAAAGACAATCAAAAGCACGAAAAAGCAGGCGACTCCATCAAATTCGTCTAACGCTTCAAGAACGCTACGTTCCCGTGGGACCGTCGAGATTAATCTTTGGACACTTGACGACACCAGCCCTATCATTCCGCCAAAACGACAAAAATTCATCAACAAAAGCATTTCTAAAGAAGACCTGGTAAAAGATGTTGAAGAAGCGAAGCTGAAGGCTGACTTTGGTGTGAAGGAATGCAAAATTTCCGTTATTGACATCCAAACTGGCTCGGCCATCCTAAAACCGCCTGAGAAAGGTCAAGTACCAACTAAAAAGAAACCAAAACCGAAAATTTTCAGCCCTAAGAACAATCCCACACTTGACAGCTGGGTGAAACGAAAGGAAGACCCATCAGACGATTCTTCTGCCAGCGAGAAGACTGAAGACATCAAGATCGCCAGACCGCGAAGAAACACCGTGTTGCTTAACAAAACATTCTGAACAAACCACAATACTCCGTTGCCATTGAAAAATTTTCCTCGAACTTTCGACATGCACGCGTCTCACGTTAAACAAGATTTTGTTTCTGTTAAGTTGATATCCGAGAGGCCATCTTTTTTGAAACGTTCCATTTTTCTGGCGTTTCGAGATTTTTAAGCAAAAATAACTGCTTGTCAATAACAACTTTAGAGTCCCGTGTGATGACCAAAAATACAACTGACGTCAGTGAAAGGAATAAGTTCAAAATAGGTTCCTTTTGAATTTACCGCTCTCACCTAACGATGTATAAATAAAAAAATACAGGAAAAATATTTAAAAGAAATTGAAAACCAGTGATTGGTGTGCTCGGGATTGTTTAACGCCTAGACACTGGTAGTGACGACTGTTATGCATAAGAAAGTTATTTGTCTAGGCGTCAAGAAGTCCTTGGCGAGTTGTTTTTTGTGTTGTCGTCATTGATAGATCACTAGTTGAATCCGGAATCAGAAGGTCCGAGTCTGGAAAAAAAATTGTCGCACTCTCTCTCTTGGCCCTTGTTTTGGTGTCACGAAAATATAATATATGCTTGCCACACCTGTTAAATTTGATTGAGATAAAGTTGCAAACGTTTGGTTATGGCAGAGACAATGCTTGCTTTCGCTAAAGCTCTTTGCTAACTTTTTTATGACCGATTTGGTACATCTCAAAATGCATTCGTCACCAAAGCACCGCACAAGCCAAGAAAAAGAAAGAAAAGAACTTTGCCATTTCCAAACTCAACATTCTGTCCACTCGATGGAGGATTTACTTTGTGACTTCAAATCGAACAGCACAAAAAATGACAAGTGTGGTGAGTGGAATATATAATGACAACCAAGCATGGCCCCATCCCTCCCGACCGCTTGAGATGAGACCTAGTTCTGGTTGTTGTTTATTTTCACTTATGGCTGTCGCGACCCCAATCGCGAGTTTTCTCTTCTCAAAGTGCAAAAACATCTCATTACAGATCTGGATCTCGAGCAATTCCTTCGAAGAAATGCCGGTAAGCTATAGCTGCGCCGAAATGTCTGGTACCAAGTTCTTATTTTCACTGTAAATCTCTTTAGATGTGGTGCCCTCCAACTCCGCCACAAGAAGGCAACGACGTTTATGTTGATTATTCACTGTCGTTCCTTTACGATACCGGTTCTCTGATGGACGAAGTTCAACTGCCGGCGGTTTACGTCCGAAAGGAGTACAAACGGATGAGAACTGATGACGATTTCTTCATGGATGGTCGCAGGTCAATGAAAATTAGAAAAGACGATGGCTTTACTGCGCCTCGATCCCTGTTTGATCGTCCATCGCCTGCAATCATCAAGATGAGAAAAGATATGAAGATGCAGCGCAATCGAGGGTTGATGAGATCCATGCCAATTGTCAACATCAAGCAGCACAATCCGATGAAACCGTTGACAGAGCCGGAAGGCATGGCCGAGTGGTTGATCTTCGAAGACCGTGCAATATTGAACGTTGTGCAAAATCTTCAAGGTCTGCCCCTCAACTTGATGGTGATTTCGCCAGGGCACACTCCCAACTGGGACCTTGTTGCAGAGATTGTGAATCAATCTTCGAGAACGTACCGATCTCCCAAACAATGTCGTTGGCGGTATGAAGCAGTGATTGTGCCTCGCGAAGAAGGAAAACTTATTGACAGTCCCAAGAGACAGAAGAAAACGAAGAATTTGCTTAAGACTGCCATGAAGAACTCAAGATCGCCCAGAACATCGCAACTATACCAGCACGACAACAACGGATCATTCAACAAACTTGCAAAGCTGAAGTTTGACGCAATCAAGACGGCGATGATAAAAAAACAGCCACAGATGCGTAAATACATGAGCAACATTCCATTAAACAAAAATCACGGCCCCTACCTGACAGAGATGGGAATTGGCACCTACGAATTTCCCTTGTCACCCCTCGATATTGCCCAACGCTGCTACGAGCGCCTAATTCAAGATCGCAATATGCAACAACAGAAAATAGAACAGCAAGTTAAGATGCAAACTAAGCCGCCTCTAATTGGTGCAAGTCAGCTTTTGAACGAACAGCTGTCTCCGATCCACCATTCGCCATCACCGATTCAGCAGGTCTCAAACCAAATCCAAGTGACACCGATGCAAACCACGATCGTTGTACAGCCAAATCAACCTGGCGTTGCAGGACAGCAACATCAGACATCTTCGGGGGGCCAACAATCAATGACTGCACTGATCCACGGCTCGTCCTTACAAGGTCAGAGAATCCAAGCGCAAACGATCAATTTGACTCCATCGCAAGGCAACTCTCAGCAACAGCAAATAATGAAAGCAATAGTGACACCTGGTGGAACACACCAGCAGCTTCTCACTGGCATCATTCAGCAAATTAATCCACAAATCCAGCCACAGTCAAATCTTATCCAAACATCTTCTGTTTCGGTTGTGCTGACTTCTCCACCGTCAACGGTGACCAGTGTTCAGCCACAAATTGTTTCCATTCAACCAACAATCTCAACTTCGACGCCAGTTGTGACACAAGCCGGTCAGTCAATTGTGCAAACGATAAATCAGCAGAATGCAGGTCAAATCGTATCAGTTTCGCAGCTTTCACTTGGATCAACGAGTTTGTCGCAAGGAGCTGCGATTGGAGGTCAACCAATTCGGCAACGATCGGTTTCAAAGGAAGTCGTTTTCCAGCACCGTCCCGGTTCACAGAACCCAACCGTGATATCTTTGAGTGGGCTAACTGGGCCTGGATTGTCTGGGTTGCAGAATGCGACATTACGGTTCACTTCAAACTTCAGCCAATCCAATTTAAGAACGGCAGTCACAAATGATAAACAACAAATAATTGGACAAACTGGAAAGAGATTTGAACTTGTAACCGGAGTCACTCCATTCCACATTTATGGACAACAACAGGGTCGTTCAAAACTGCGGTTCGTACATACAGGTCAATTGAGTGGAGCACAAACCACCCTCGTTCCTTCAAGCAGCATTGGACAAACAGTTCAAGTTCAGAGCGGACAAAAAATCACTGTCGCCACTCTCAATCCAAGCACAGTGTCGTCCCAGCAACAGGGAGGCCAACAAATCGTTGGTCAAGCGGAGACTGTCGATTCACCGCAAGCATCGCCGAGTAGCAATGTTTCAGTTCAGGTTGCGCCCCATCAGCGAGCTCAGTTTGTGAAACAAGTCGGCACATCTCAGGGTCTGGGCCAAAACGTGAATCAGAAAATAGTGATGGTCAAGCACGAATTGCCGCAGCAATACAAAGGTGGACAGCTTCAATTGGCTCAAACCCAACTTGCATACGCTCCAGGTAGTCTTCAGCTACAGCAAACTCCCGGAGTCAGCAGTGGCCAACAAATTGCAACTTTGATCAAAACTTCTGGTGCATCCGGAATAACGACAGTCTCAAACGCCGGTCAAATGGCAATGAAACTGTCACCAGTTCGAGCAAACCTGGCACAGCCACAAGGCATTCGACAAGTTGCAATTCCGCAAACGATGACGATGGGCATACAAGGCACTAGAAAAGCGGCACAAAAAGTTACCAGAATCGCGCAGGTGTCGACACGGGGTGGCCTGATCCTGCACCAGAAAGACGAAGGCAAGTTCACGCTTCAAGAGGTGAAACCAATGGGAAAAACTCAGCCAAATCAAATATTTTTGAGTAACCCGGGTAACATCCCAGTCTCGGTGTCGCAGGCAGCAAGCAACCGCGGAGAAACGCTTCAAGTGAGATTAAAATTAATTGATCTTCCCGGTTGCTGACATGGGTTTTCTTTTTCAGTTCGTAACCCCAACTTCCCGGGGGATTCCGTCAGGCAATATTCGTTTCCAACAGTCTATGAAAATAATTTCTGGGAACGACAATCCACCTACAATTGCCCTTTCGAGACGACTCCAGCCGGTATCCGTTCAGAAGCCACAAACGATCACCCAACAAGCAGCAGGTGACAACTCCGGAGCAGGAACTAGCCAAATGCAGGTTCAAGGCCAGTCGTCATCAGGATCATCTCAGCAATCCACCACACCGCAACAACACTCACCGCAAATGGTACGAAAGCCTTGACTCTATGTCCTCAATTTGTCTTATTTATTTTTCATTAAAACCTTTCAGAAATAAGTCGTGCGAAACGAACTTCTTCATCAACAGTTTTTTTTTGAAAGATCTTAATTTTATTTTGAAAAGACTGTTGGCAACAAACATTGCCAGACATGAATTAAAATCTTTCTTGTGAGAAAATAAAACGAAAGATTCAACATTAAGCGTTCAACATATTTACATGGATTTTTCTTCTGAACTTATTCGACATGTTCCCTTTCAGCACTAAAATACAAAACTCGTAACTTGTTAACTGTCGATTCATAAATCTTGTGTCTTTGCTGTGTCATCGCTGAATCGAAGGCTGAAGACTTATGTCGAGGGGAAGAGGAGAGAAATAAAAATCTCGTCCGTATATTTTCCATCTCTTAAGTGAAATTTCTCGCAAAGTAAAATTTGTAACAAGGAGTCGGGCCTTGAAAACGAACAAACCAGTCCGTCAGTAAGTGATAAATAACAAGTGAAAAGCAGGCCGTGGTTCGAACCGTGTTGGATTTAAAGTATTGCAGATTTGTTTAAGAATTGTTTCGAAGAATTTCTCTGAATCATCCATCACTGCATTTAAAACCCATTTGGACATGGTATTGTGAGTCGGGGCTTCGGGTAAGTCGTCGCTAAGCATGAATCATTGTGATTGTCGCCTTTTAGGTGCTGGGGAAGAAACAGAATTTCACAGAGAATTCAAGAAATCATCGTTCGAGCCAGTGTTGCTTTAACAAATAACTCCAACACTGTGGAATGTGTTCGGACCTGATAAGTGTAGAGCGGAAAAAATCTCATACGGCTCGAGAATCGACGCAAAACAAAAAATCTTAAAAAAGTTTACAGCTCAACAGGCGAGTAAATCGAACGAGAGCAAATAAAATGTTTCAAAATGAAACACACGGGAATCCGAGAATCATGAATGACTTTAGAAGTGAACGAAGCCCATCGCTTGTGTGTTAAAAATAGACTCGTAATTAAATATTTGCATTACTCAGCCGTAAATCGACGTAAGAACTTTCATTTTATTGGATACTAATCGCATTGCTGCCAGTGTGTGTTTCTGTGTGTGTGCAAGTCGGCACTTGTTATTGCTAGAGCAACATTGGCTTGCCGAACGAGCGCTCGCTATTGTCCAGCCATCGTGGCTGTCCTTTATTGCGTTCCAGTAAATATTCCTCAAGCTGCCGACGTCTACACAAGTAGCTGTTTCTGCCGCTTTTACGCAATGCGTTGCGATTAAAACAAATAACGACGTGCATAGCAGTGAAAAAAGGCACCACAAGCCCTCACCGCTGGCCAAAGTTTACAGATGTTTCAATTTGTACGACTCGAATTGCTTAAATGTGTTCTAAAAGTGCTCGAATTTGATGCTTCACGAATTCAATCTACCTTGAAGGCGATCGGATAATAATCGAGCACGATGCATCGAGCTAAGGAGATTAATTCTAGATTAATTTAGAGAGCTTTCTTCAAAGCTCTTGACGTCGTCGTTTGTTGCAAGGGAAGACGATGGTTAGTGACACTGGAATGAAGCGAGCTGTTTCTCGTGTTTATCAACTTGTCAGTTTTCTGGTGGATTAAAGTCGGACAAAAATCCGTTCGCCGTCAAAGTTGACGTCGCGTATCGTTTCTCGCACATGCATCACATCCTGTTTGCACTGTTAATATTGCAAAATCCTGCTTAATTTTATGAGAATAACGCCAGATCAATTGAACTAAATGTTCGACTCGTCAATGTGACCATGCATGATGAAACCCAAAGCATTTTGTGCTGCTGGGAAAATTACGCCTTGCTGTCCTTTAAATAAGACATGTGCACGTGGCAATCAATCAAATGAATGTAGACGTTCGTTTTTGTGCACCTGGAAATGAAGTTTTTTGTTTGTCGATCAAAAAGTTCAACCGAATGGAAAGTTTGAGGATGATCGAACATTATGTTGTACTTCTGGGACGAGCTTATGCCTTTATCAAACAATAAAATATTACGAATTTTTAAAGTCACGCTGCGGTGTTTGTGACGGAAAATCCCTGAACAGCGGTGAGATATCCGCAAGAAGTGGCATTTAGACGCTGTGTTCGACCAGCTCTGGAATTTCATGCCTCGAGATGAAAAGCAAAGCAGATGCCTTAAAATATTTTCCAGTTTAAATCAATGTTGAAAAGCAAATTTAAACTCGCTCGTGGATTTAAAAAATCAAATCATTCCCAAAACTGAACGTCAACCCCGATTATAAACCCTGCATTCAATGATTAACTTTTACCTTTCCCGAGGGCCTAACCGCTCTGATTTCCCTTTGTTGTGTAATCCAAATCACCTCGTATTACGTTTGCGAGAATCAGTTCCGCGAGGAACAACCATTTAAAAGCTGGCCAGTGAGTTTGGCAGTATTGAAATGGAAATTATCCATTCGTTTAGTCTAAAGAGCACTCGTAAAGCATTCTGTGTGAGTCTTCATGCAACTCTTTAACATTTTTTTTTACTTTTTCGCTTGTTTTAGACGTTTTGTGACATGCTGATATTCTACAACAGTTCAGTTCAAGTGGAATTTGAAAAGGATATGGTTGTAACCCGTGCAATCTGAACATCTTGACTTTGCACAATCGTATCAAAGCATCGCTATCATCCTTGTGTCGTGTCACTTACACAATCTGAAATTAATTATTTAGCATCGGTAGTTCAAGTTTTAATTTTCGCTTTTGGAATCACGGAGTGAATCATGAATAAGTTGGAAATGCCGCACTCACAGCTTTCTTCAACATCAAAGCCATCAAATCCTTCACCCGATCCGGACATCGATGATGCATCGTCAAAACGACAGGCTACTAGGTGAGTGTTTAAAGGCGGATTTGTGCATTGGGACTCAAATTGGAGTGATGTACGGGTCTTCTTGTCATGCTATTTGAATACGAGCTCATGAAAAGCTCTTTGAGAACTTCGGTTCGGAATGTGACATAAAAAGGCAATTTATTCATGAGTTTTGGGTCCACTCAGTTTAAATTAAACTTAAAATTTTCTTTTCTCAATTATTCACGAACCAGTCAAGGCCCGACACTTCTCCAAAATGCACAATAATTTTATAGACTTTCTCAATTTCACTGTTCACAAAAACTGTTGACCCTTTCAGAGTGTTTAAGAAGTCGTCAGCGAACGGAAAAATCACAGTTTACTTGGGAAAGCGCGATTTTGTCGATCACATTTCGCATGTTGATCCAATTGGTAAGCAAATCCTCACCCCACATAAGTCTAGCGAAAAATATTTGTTAAAAATTCCAGAAATTGCTTAGCGAGCAAACAATTGAAGTGGAATTTGTGAAGATATTTATTACGAATCAAGTCGAATTCGAAAACTCTAACGCTCCCACTCTTATTACCCACAGACGGAGTCGTACTTATTGACCCCGATTATGTCAAAGATCGAAAGGTCTTTGGACACGTTCTCGCCGCTTTCCGTTATGGCCGTGAAGATTTGGACGTATTAGGTTTAACATTCCGCAAAGATTTGTACTTGGCATCAGAACAGGTGAGTTAAATTTGCACTCTTTAAACCCTTTCACTGACACTTTCAATGTCTAGATATATCCATCGTTAATCGAAGAAAAAGATCGACGACCTTTGACGCGACTCCAGGAACGGCTTATGAAAAAGCTGGGACCCAATGCATATCCATTCTTTTTTGAAGTGCCACCGCACTGCCCCGCTTCCGTCTCACTCCAACCAGCGCCTGGTGACACCGGAAAGCCATGCGGTGTTGACTATGAGCTAAAAGCTTTCGTTGGCGAGTGTTCCGAGGACAAGCCCCACAAAAGAAATTCGGTTAGATTGGCGATAAGAAAAATCATGTACGCACCTTCAAAGCTAGGAGAACAGCCTTCAATTGAAGTCAGCAAAGAGTTTATGCTTAAACCAAACAAAATCCACTTGGAAGCGAGCTTAGATAAGGAGGTGAGTGATACGTGGTGTCGTTTAAACGGGATCTGTCAGATTTGATCTGGTTTCCAATATGTAAAACGCTAAAAAAAATCCTGGTACACCAACCGCTTCGCTCCTTACAAAATGTATGTTAGAAAACCATAATGTTTTCCGTTTGTTTCCATTTCATCTTTAGCTCTATCACCACGGAGAATCCATAGCTGTCAATGTACATATCGCAAACAACTCTAGCAAAACCGTCAAGAAAATAAAGGTATCGGTACGACAGTTTGCAGACATTTGTTTGTTCTCGACAGCGCAATATAAATGCACTGTTGCTGAAGTGGATTCAGAGTGAGTTTGAATTTTGGTTTTAAAGATTTGTCTTAAAGCTTCGGAATCTCGAGAAACACAAGCTTGAATTCTTTTTAACAAGTTTGTGGAGTACATTCCTGCTCAGAACTTCTGGCATTTAAAGAAAAGTTTTCAAGTTCTGAAACGTCTCAGCTTGTCCTTCAAATTCGAAACGACGAAGCCTTAAGACAGCATTTAGAACACTTTTTTCTTCACTTCAAAATTCGAATATCCGATGTAAATCATACAGAGACAATGCAGTGGCGCCAGGTTTTACTTTGAGTAAAGTCTTTAATGTGCGACCATTGTTGAAGAACAACAAATTTCAACGCGGCTTAGCCCTCGATGGCCAATTGAAGCACGAAGACACGAATCTCGCTTCGAGTACATTGTAAGCAGACAAATACTTTGATCTCCTCAAAACTTCGTCTGTGAAGCGTTAGAAAATAACTCATATTCCTGACTAACATGTAGGCGAATGATGCTAGGTGTTCCTGTAAATAGTAACTAAGGATGTAGTTGGGAAAAGGTATAGGATTAACACGTCGTCCCAGGTTCACGAAATTTTCAGATAGATTTGGAATCGAACATATTGATTGAATTCGATTGAATCACGGCAGCAAACGCTTCAACTCGTCAACGACACGATAAATTTCCCCGTGTAGAACGTTGGCTTCGCATTTGGCATCGTCACGCGACCCTTTCTAATTGTCTGAGTTTAGTTCTATCCGACAGGCATTATGCAACGTCAGCTTTAAAAACTTTAATTTTCTAGTAACACGGCATTTGCCGTCTTGGTTAAAATCCTATTTTTCTCGTCCGAAGACGAAAATTAATTTGGATCTGAAAAATCAAGGGTATTGCCCGTTTTTCCTAAATAAAGCGTGAAGCTTACCTTGGTGACTGACGCAACACTTCGAATGTAGATAAATCACGACCCAAAACAGTAAAAGTTTTGTTGTTGTTCAACTTTGATCTCATACGTCCGTCTCATCGAAAAAGGATCGAGAAAGTGATTTGGAAGGCAACCACTGAATAATTTTATTTTCTCTTCCTTTCTCCTTTAAACAAAATAATAACCCATAAAGAGAGGGGTGCCAAGTTCAACCTGGTTTCACTCTCTCCAAAGTTTTCACTTTGACTCCTTTGTTGGCAAACAATAAAGATAAATGGGGACTTGCCCTTGACGGGCAATTAAAGCACGAAGATACGAATTTAGCATCGAGCACATTGTGAGTAAATCGTCAAATTAACATTTTTCGTGTATTTACATTTTTTGTGTTCGTCTTGTGTTCATTAAGAAGTGCGCCGGGACATAAAAAGTTTCTCGTTTAATATTGCTTAATAAAGTTGTCATGGATTTACAGCCTTATGGCAAATAATTTGATTTAGGATGGTTTATAATTTAATTATTTTTTTTTCCATGGCGAAAATTAACATTGCAGAGCTCGGAGTTCCATAAACTCCGGTCCATTGAGGTATAATAAGATTCGCCCGATGTTCGTGGTATCGATTTCCGACACGTATAGTACCCGCAACTTTTGTCGCTATAAGATTATTCCTTTCCCGGAAGCAATAACTCCCATCTGTAGCCCGTAGCTCAAAAGACACTTTCTTGCTCGCACTATTCGTAGAGATTTTCAAAATTCTCTTTGCATCCATTTTTTGTGTGCTTCTTAGCGCTTTTTTTCCATGAACTGTCCGGCCATATTCTTTCTCAAAGTCACTTCGGGAACATAATTTTTTCTAGCACGAAATATTCTGATGAGCTTTCATACCTCGATCGTAGCGAAAAAATCAATGATAGGCAGCTTTCAGACCAAATTTAGTAAATTTTTGCATGCTTTATACAACTTATTGCTTTTATTAACTTGTTTGCCTCTCCGTTAGATTCTGGGAAATGTTCAGACGTTAAATAAATTTGTAATTAAAGTTCTTACTTTATTGCTTTGAAGTTAAATGTTTGATCAGCAAAAAAACTTAATGGGAACTTTCCCCATCTGCTTTTCGCAACTCAAAAACATCTCATAATTGGAAGCTCAATGTTGGAGCTTTTGAGAATGTTGTGTGAAGTTTCTCTTTTCAAAGCTTACAAACCATGGATAGGTGACTTGAACCTTCTAAGAAAACGGAGGCAAACGCTTCATAATTTTTTTTAAATTGCCCAAAAAAATACTCGAATGCTGTTGTTTACTTGAAACACTCTTAACAAAATATCTTTCAATCCATAAAATGTAATTTAAAAAGGCTACAGTCATATTCTCTTAATTATTTTAACGATTTTCCATCGCCATTTAACACCAGAACATTTCCTAGCTTGAAGTTAGATTATTCTTATTATCTTTTTAATTGAACCGCCACTCCACAGAGTTGCTGATCCATCGCAACGAGAGAATCTTGGGATAATTGTGCAATATAAAGTGAAGGTCAAACTATGTATCACACCTTTGGGAGGGTAAGTTTTGTGTCAAAGAACCGCATTCACGTAAACAGCATCAATTGTTTGCCCTTTACAGAGATTTAGTTGCGGAACTGCCTTTCATTCTAATGCACCCGAAGCCGGATGACATTGATGACAACATTTTGAACAATGAAAACAGCACACCAAACAACAACAACACTAACGGAAAGAATAGAAACGCTGACAAACAGCTTAACAGTAACGAGTCAGATCCTGCGAAGGACGATGCGCCGAATTTGATTCAGCTTGACGGGTAAATTCACAACTCAATGCTAATGTAGTCGTTTGGCAAAGTCTGCAACCCCATAAAACTTGTCCGAAGAACGTCTTCAATCACATCCTTCTGCAATTTATCCAACCGCTTGTGTTTATGTATGTTTGTCTTTTTTCTATTTTGCCCTGTTTAGCGACGATGCACACGACGACGACATAATATTTGAAGACTTTGCACGCTTACGATTAAAAGGCGGAGAGACCGAAGCTTAAACATCCCGCTTTAACATCGACGTGACATATATGCACTCACACAACAGTCTTCACACACAAAATACAGAGTGTTATCAAACGAAAGTATTTACGATAATAGGCGTTGTAAAATACATTTTATACCAACTACAATTTTATGTTGTAAGCAAGGCAGAATAATATTGAGATACATTATTAATAATTCTGAACTCTGTTCATCTTATGCGTTCTTATGTTCAATCATCTTTTATGGCTTCCGAGTCTCTTGCCACGTCTTTGCTTATTTCGGTCAAGGCGTTCGATGCAGAACTAGACATAGGAACCAATTAGCTTCATTAATTAAAATCATAAGAACGAGATCAAGCAACGGCACAAAATGAAAGCACAATTGTTTCTGTTGAAAATAGCCCGGGTTCCGATTCTTGGAATTTTCGTAATGTTTTTGAGTGTTTTTGCTGACCTGATTTGAATCAAAATCAAAAAATTAAAGCACTCCAAGCGAAAAATTTGGAACTGTTTACAAACAAAATTACACATTAAACTTGTTTGGAGGCAAGCTCCAAAACCTGAAGCGGATCCCAGGCAATGAGTTCTTGCCAAATACGCTCCACCTTACCAATTGTTCATTTAAAGTGTCCCGATTGTTGTAGGAAGAAGCCAGCTGAAGAATAATCGGGGAAAGGTTTACATATGATCCAAACCCGGAATGACAACTTGGTGCGACATTTACGTTATTTATCATTATGTGTTAACAGTTGACTTTTTTCGGGAATGAACCCTTAAGTTTCATAAATTTCAATGGTTAAAGTATTAATTTGGACTTCTTAAAATATGCAAAAATGGATGCAGTAAGGTCTGTGAGATAAACAAAATGTATTGTGCCCGATGTCCACCGTGCTGCGGCCAAAAATGCGTTTCCAATTTCGCACGCTTGGCTGAAATTTAAGATTTTACTGCAACAGCAGAGAAGCGTTGACTTCAAAGCTGAGCATCCTTTGGCACACGCTCTTACCTTGTACGAACTGAAAAAGCTTTAATGTCTTTTTTTTAACGAATTTGGAAACTTTACTAGGTACTGAAAAAGATTTTGTCTGATAATAGACTTCACCTGTAAAAAGATGTTGATCATGAGCTAAGTTCTGGACTTTTTTTTTACTAAACCACAAAAGGCATGTTGATTAGAATTACACGAAATGTGATCTTATGCATTTTATGTTCTAGAGTAGAGTTTCATGTCAATTAACGACCGCGTCCATCAACTCCGAATTTCGATACCAATTAAACGGCATTTTGCTGGTTTTTCACTGGTTTGTGGACTCGGCTGTCTGCAATTGACGATTAAAAACTAATTCTATCTCTTTATGTTATCCAATATGATGTATTCAGCAGTGTGTATGGAAATTTTAATGTTTAGTGGAAAAAAGTGTCCGGAAAGTGGAAGGGAAAGATATTGTCATCAATTAGTCGCGAAGTTGGACGATAACAAAGATAAATAAAATTAGATAAATATTCTTGAACAATTAGCATCTGAACTTTAATTAATGTGGTTAAATATTTGTACTGTAAAAGAAAAATTGAAAATGCAAGCCGTGTAATCTTGACTATCATTTAGCAAAAGAAAAAAGAATCATTTTATTGTAGTTCTGTGGCAAATGAGATGAAACATTTTTTGATAAAGGAATTTGTTTGTGACGCAAAGGGCACTGAGAAGATTAACAATTGAAGTTACAAATGCTCCCAAATGTTTTAAGAATATGGAAGAAAAAATTCGCAAATAAATTAAGATTTTGGTGTACTATTCAATCTAATGTGTTTTATCTGGAGTTATCGCTGAACAGAGCTGTTGATACTTGTTTTTCAGAAATGACAAAAAACAATCCGTTAAAGATCAAATGTTGAACAGAACCTGTAAATGATTGTATTTTAAGATTACTTGTCTCCCAATTATACCGTTCTTAGCAGCCCGATTCCCTGACAAAACACACCAAATTAGGGATAAAAATTTCTTAAAGCGATGTTTTTATTACTTTTAGTCCATGTGATTTTTCATAAGTTTAAAAATTTGTATCTTCATGATCATGAAGATACAATTTTTTTTGACTACTACTGAAACTAAAAAAGACAGAAAATTGATGAAAATGTAATGAAAAAAATAATTAACTTATTGTTACAAGTTTTTTAAATATGAAAAATTACAAGAAGTTTCCCAGGCAGACGTTCACCGTTCACTGAGATGTTCCTTTTCGTCGCAAGAAAGAGTTGCTTAGTTTAACATTTTATTGCAGTTAAAGCTTGACTGAAACTTCGAATGAACAATACGAAAGCTTTATTTTAGGATGTGACACCACGGAAGAAAAAAAATCATTATGGTATTTTTAGAATGCGACTCTGCCGATGACTTGACTCCAACAGTACACTTGAGTTTAACAGTATTCAAATTAACTGACACATCTTTCAATAAAATGTTACTTCAGACTTGATCAGTATACTCTTGACTTCAACCAAGTCCACTGTTAAGTCTATTGCAACGATACAGTCAAAACACTTCCTAAATATTTATTGAATATTACAAACTAGGGTGGATGGATAAACAACAATCGACTTGAGGAATCACATTGAACGTCTTGGAGAAGACCGCTTCTTACAATATTATTCCTGTCGCTGGATAAAACTCAAGACCGTTAAGTTGAGTGGTTCTAAAAAATAATCCGGTTGTAATTTATCCATTCGATGCCATTCGATTGTCCTTAAAAATCATCACTTTTACGTTTTTGGTTCGACTGAAGCGACTAGTATCTTAAAAACCTGGAGTGACTTAACTCATAAAATACTGATTAATGGAAATATAGAGTTTTCAACGAATTTTTATCTAATAATGTGTATTAGGTTAATAGCAGTTTATGCTTTGGCAGTATCATTAAAAAAACTATGTCCCTTGGTACAGATGAAATTGTCATTCATTCCATAGCCATCTTATACGATCGTAAAAAGTAATACGCTTAAAAGTCACACAAGTTAAATGGGAATGAATCCCATTTAACTTCGGGTGACTTTTAAGAAAAATTATTTCTTTCGATCTCTGATTGACGAGTTCACAAACTGTTCACACAACTCCACGAGAGCCTTTCCATTTTTCTCATCGTTATAAAAAAATCGATTTAGATTATTTAACACATACAGCCCCCTTCCGAGTCTTGTTGGTCGTTAGATGGTTGAGTTTGCAAGTCGACAGCTGAAAATGTTCGGAGGGAAGCAAAAACAGACGTGATTCTTAGTTTGGGAAAAAATTAAATTTTTAATTTCCATGCATTTTAAAAATTTATATAGCAAAATTAAATAATGCAAAACAAAGCTAACAAAGCATTCAATTTGGAGTTCCAAAAGTAATAGGTTTTACAGATTAATTCTAGTTAGTTTTGAAGGTGAAAACGGAAAAACACGAATCATTATTACATCTCGTCTGAACTTTACATTCAATTTCGTGAATTGTCATTAAACTTCGAGTCATTATGTTGGTTTCTTCGGTTACAATGGAAATAATTATTCTTCCTTATCAAATTTCTTTTGTGAAAACGTCATATTTGTCAGCTGTTGACGTTCCAACTCGATTACAGGTGAACTACACATATTTTGAAGCTACTGTCAAGATCTTCGCTAGGAAAGTTACGATTGTCGGAAAGTGTTGAAACAAGCTCAAATAATTTCTCAAAAAAAGGAGTCTCAATTTCATCGGCAACTGACGGTGTAACGACTTTTAAATTTATGGAGGTTAAATGATTGGGCCATTCGGAGGACGCGCAAGGTTCAAAAAAGGCTTTTAGTTGTTTTCAGAAGATTGGAAAAAGCTTCAATTAGAATTGAACTTTGAGCTGCTCTTTAATATGTAGGGGTTACTGCTTGAACATACATCAATGCGACATCACATCCCAACGTTTTGCTCAATAACCATTCAATCCACTTTAGGTGTTTCACGTTCTTTAAACCATCCCTCAAGCTCAACAATTTTTAGTAAAAATAATTGAAAATAAATACTTTTTTATTTTTTTCCCGCGAGTTTTGCGTTTTTTACTATTCTTCTTTGTATCAACGTTCTGCTTCACGATAAGAGCGCGTTTTAAAGGAAAACTTTTGAATTTCTCAAATTATTAGACTCTAAATGTATAAAAATATGCTTTTCATCTCAGGAAGCCCGTCAAAAGCAAGAAAAAAGTTTAGGACAGCAGTGCTGGATCTGCATCAGGCTTGCAAAAGAAGGTTCCGCTTTATCAAAATTAATAAATTATGCAAAGTTTTTGTTGTTTCAAGACTTGACAAAAAAAGAATAATAAGAAACTGGTGAATTAAACATTTCAGCATGCACAGCCTCCTTCTGGATCCTTTGTCTCGTTGGGCGAATCTTTCAAGACCACTTCTTGCACTTTTTGAGGAGAAAATGAGTCAAAATGAAAATGTGAACAAAATTAATTAAAAAACGAACAAAATATCGAATCATAAGAAAAACAAATTGCATAAAAAGCAAGACAGAAACGGTATAAGAAAAGTATTGACGGAATGCAATTTAACTTACTATCCTCTGGAGGCTTGTTTTCTGTCGAGTCCATACCGGGAAGAGCAGCAGCAACGCGACGGAAAAGCTGTAAACGTGATGGGACATTAAAACGTTGCAAAAATCTAGAAAGGTTAGCACACGTACCTGTTTCACGTTGTATCCAGCCTTGGCGCTTGTCTCTATGAACATCACGTTAAGCTCTTTCGCTTTTCTCTCACCTTCCTCCGTTGAAACTTGCCTCTTATCGGATAAATCTGTTTTGTTTCCAACCAACATTATTATGACATCAGATCCGCGCTCCGTTCGAACGTCATCGATCCACTTCGATGTCTGATGGAATGAGTTTGCGTCTGAACGGTTGTAAAGTAAAAGAAATATACACCATTAAAGTCGGATCAAAAGCTTCATGCAAGCCTACTTGTGATGTCGTAAACAACCACGGCGACAGTCGAGTCTCGAATGTACGAGGGAATCAGAGACCTGAAGCGCTCCTGACCGGCGGTGTCCTGAATAGAAAAGTTATTGTTTCGTTAAGATGGCTTTTTGTTGGCAGTTCTACTATCCGTTAACATTTCAAAGCAGGAGCTTAGATCAGCAAGACGAAGATGGTGTTGGAAATCAAATATTGTTGGTTTTTCAATATTTACAGGGACTTGTGATAAAATTTCACTTTACTGTGACAGGTGACAATAAAAATCTCTTGAAAGATGTGTTTCCAGTAAGGAGCAAGTATTCCACTCCATTTCGTTCCTGTAGAATATTCTCGTACCCGAGTTCATCATCTCTCATCCGCAGCCTCTCTTAATTTTCCTTCTTAAAACTTACCCAAAGCTGGAGGCGTACGGTTCGGTCCTCGAGGTACATGGTCTTCGATAAAAAGTCTATACCAATTGTCGCCTAAAACGCAAAATTGATTTATTAAACAACGGCTGGGTGGTTTACAGCGACAAATGACTCACCTGGTAGGTGTTATCAAAGCTATCGTACATAAATCTAGTGATAAGCGAAGTTTTTCCAACTGAAACGAAAACAGTAAAGTATTAAGGTGAGGCAGGAACAAACACAGTGGTCGCAACTAGGACGAATGGAGTCTCGTGACATGCTCGGTCGGAAAAAGATGATCCAATACATAAGATTACGCGATTTGAGTGTTTTCGTGAGACTGAGTCATTCAACAAGATGAAGCTTGACGAAAATTTATTGATCGATAGTGCACCATCCTGAGAGATGACTTGAGGTAGAATGACAATCCGAAAATTCTCCAGAGTGCGTTGTGTAATTTTTAATTTAGAGCTCATAAAATAAAACCGAACTTTATCGACAAATTCCCCCGAAAGCAAATGGAATGAAGCTTCTAGGACTTGTGGGCCTGTTTCGGTACCGCTGCCGTCATAGCCATACATGCTCTGTGTGTGGTGGGGGAAACAAAGAATAATCGCAACAGTTTAACTGCAAAGAAGCTTTCTGTCTTGGGCCCGCAAACAATGAACTCGCCGTTCCTTCTCTCTCACACCTCTGTCTCCGTTTCACTCTTTTATTTTTTGTGTATCGTCATCAACTTTTATAACTTTGTGAATAATTGAGGCTTCATTGAAAACTGCACTTCTAAGGGCAGTTCATCACTTTGCAAGTATTGTCGTTCTTGCAGCGGGTTTATGTCCCGTGTGACGGAGATCTTAGATTGGATAAGTTGACATTTAGACGAAATCTTTACCACTTTGTTCTCCTAGAAACACCAGTTTGAACTTCCGCAGAGGATTTCCGAAGTTTTCAGACGAAGACATGCTGAGCGCCCCGATGGATTTTCTTTCACTTGACTCTTAGTTTGCTGTGGTTTAGTGGAAAATGTTAAATTTATGCTTTTCACTCTCAACCCGTTCCCGTTTTTCAGGCCGACTCTGTGTTTAAGCGAACTGTGAGTGTTCCTTCCAAAATTCTATGCTATTTGTCCCCGTGAGGGCATGGCTACCCTAAGCCGAAGGAAAAACCTGCGCAAAGTACATTCACGCCCTGTTCAATTATTTAAACCAACCGTTAAAAATAAATTGTCGGGAAAAAGCTGATTGAAAAAGAATTAGAAATCAGCACAATTGCTGGCGCAACAAATCCTCATTTTTGAGTTGTTGTTCCACCTCTACTAGATGTGCGTTTTGCATCTATCGACACTTCGGTGTCGTTCACACGTAGTGCAATCGTCCACAAGTTGTACATGCCCATTACCGACTTTTTTTTGCACATTTTGTCTGATAAGCCAAGCTGCTGGAAAAGTGTTAGGGCGACCTTCGGGATGTTTTCCGGTTTCAACTCAGGCCACTTATTCATGTGGATATGGTGAAGAGCTTTCGAGCTGATGGTGTGTTGAGCGTAACCTTTTCGACTGTCCCTGGAGCCAGTGGAACCGCCACATTCGGGATCGTACGAAGCACATAGATCTGATTGATGGTCAGCCTAAACGTATTCGACGATCCGATATCACAATTTGGTGATCAACTGAAGTCGTACTTGAAACTTCGTCATGTGTCAGTAGAAAAAGTTTCCATTCTGGCTGCGCTTCAGCGAAATCGGAGGCTTTTCAACAGCGGGTATCGCGTTCGTTTTCAGTTGTTTCGCGTGGTTGCAATATCACATCGTCACTTGGTGTGCCAACATTGCAAAACTGCTGGAAAGATGTCAACAATTTGTGGATCAGCCGAAGACTCTTGATAACACTTCTGTTGGACCATAGCCATCTTAAACTAGCCTGGACACAGACAAATGTCGAAGTACCAATGCCGATTTGGCATGGGCCGTGTGGGAATAAAAGTAAAAAATGTGTTAAGAAAATGTTTTGGCCGTTTCGGAATTATGTCCAAGCGGCATTTTTTTTAAATAATGCCGGATGGACATTTTTTCATTTTCCACATGTTTCATTTTCTATGTACAGCTAAAAAAGAAAAGAAATTTCTCTGGGATCGATCCAGCGATCTCCTTTAGTCATAATCATCGAATCTCTAGTAACTAGACCACTTACAGTCAAACATTAACATTCATGTAACTGACAAAATATCTAATTAAACTATCGAAACGACTTCAAAACTATTAAACTGTTCTTTCCGGCAAAGAAGCCATTCTTTATCAACCTGAAAGATAATATAAAAATCATGAAGACAAATTCATGCTTTTAAATTTTATTTTTTGATTCAAGTTACAAAGAAAACAACAAAGGATGCAAAATTAAAAAAAATATAAAGATGAAATTACTCACAAGCAAAGGATGAAAAGCTGCTGGAAAAGTGTTAGGCCGACTATCGAGATGTTTTCCAGTTTCAACTCCGGCCACTTTTTCATGTAGATATGATGAAGAGCTTTCGAGCTGAGGACGTGTTAGCGTTGCGAATACGTACGGCAGGCACTACCAAAGCATTTAGCCGAAGTTTGTCGGCTTGACTCAAAAAATTATTACCTCATGTTACATCGAATTTGATTTTTTTTTAAATCATTTCGGTTTTTTTTATTTAATTTGCTTTGGTTTTAACTTTTTCATTAAACTTTTCGACAAGAAACTCGTATTGAAGCGTTGCAATTCCTCTCTATGTAACTTAAGTAAGGTTTTAAGCTGGATGAGATCAAAAGAACGCAATGGGGGAGGGGTCCAGGGCGGATTTCGGCAGGTTAGAA